>JAUELU010000042.1:5772367-5784051 GCA_032357145.1 Evasterias troschelii | reverse complement strand
GACGACCAATTGAGTTCAAATTTTCACAGGTTTGTTATTTTGTGCATATGTTGAGATACACCAAGTGAGAAGACTGATCTTTGACAATTACCAGTAGTGTCCAGTGGCTTTAAGAAACAGACCACAGTATCATTAATGGCTGAATACAAGAAGGGCGAAGTAAAAATTCAGAAGCATGAACTTTATTGTCACTTCTGATTCAAACTTCTCTCAGAGAATATCTTTTGTCTGTAACTTTAAGATAATGGTGGGAACACTCAACCTCAATCTGGTGATGCCCACCTACATCAGGTGCCAACTCCCAAAGGGGCACCCCACACCTCCCACCCAGTGGCTGGAACTATCAACACCAGCACAGCGCCTCAGTCTCGTACCGTAACAAGCCAGGGTGCAACCACCCAAGGCACTGTCACCCAGAGTGGTTCAGGAGCAGTCAGCAAAATTGGGGTGAGTATATCACTGATGAAAACTATTGTTAAATCAATAGTTTCACTTTGAGTGTCTGTTTATGGGGTTTTTTATTTCAAAGTAATTTGTAAGAATATATAAACAAAGTTGTCAATTTGATAACATCATATTTTAAAGATTTAACCAAAAAATCTTAGTATTGCCAAGGCACAAGAAAAATACTTGAAGAACTAATTTATTTTGGGGCTGAACAAAGAAAAATTGGGTACAGCGGAACTTGAACCTGCGACCTGTGGATTAACGCACCAGCACTCTACCAACTGAGCTATCTCACCCTATGTTGGCAGTCTCCCTATAGTTAGTATCTTTGTTTGGGGGTGCATGTTAGAAGCCATTCAACCTTTAACTGCCGTATAGCCAGGAATCTCATCCAAGTTTACTACACAACCTGGGAAGTTTTCCTTGTGATTTATTAGTTGATATTCAGAATTAGTTTGTGTGAGGGATAATAATACATGAGCTTAAGATGTCTTTTCTGAAATGATTTTCTTTTTTCATTGTAGACGTCAGCTCCTAGATCAACTCACAGCTACAAAACGACCAAAACTATCACAGCTAGAGTCTCTACAAGGCCAGAGACTGGGAGGGCAGGGCAGTCGAGTGGAGCAAGCTTAGCTCCCCCTATGAGTTCTGTCATGGTTGAGAGGCACCATCCTGTTACACAGGTCTGTGGGGCTCTAACAAACAAGTACACCCAACTGCTTTGCAGTTTGCCTTCCCTTCCAAATTAGAGAAAAATACTTTCATGTTCTTTTGTTATTGTTTGTTGATGGGGGGGGGATGAGTTATATATGTTTTGATAATTTTGTTGGCAAGTCACACATTGCTGTATAGCTTGATGTCTTCAAGCATGTATGCTTTCTTTTTTGTCTGATAATGATTGTTGCTTGTACTATGTTGATACAGAGTAAGCTTCCAATCAGGTTTGTTGTTGAAATATTGTTTTGAAAGTTCACTTTTAAGTTAAACCTGCTTAATTTGAACCATATCTATTCTTCCTTCAGCAAACCATTGGCCATGCAATGGCCTCCCAATACCCTATAACAACAGGAGTGTCATCTATGAGCAGGGACTCCGCCCGTCAGACACTCCAAGGCCACACCCAATCCCACCAGCATGTTCCTAGACAGCAACCATTGGGCGTGACCCAGAGAAAGATCGCAGGGCAGAGTGGGCGTGTGGCACTGTCTTCAACCCCCAACATCCACACAATAAAAGTGGTCCAATAGACAAAAGATGAATGCAGCCATCTTTGTTGGGTTTCTAGTATACCAGGGGGATTGTTGTGCTTATAATCAAAACTTAAATGGGGCCAGTCTAATCAATCCGTTGTAGGTTTTTTAAGCACACATCCATTTTTATGGAAGGAAATGGGATAAAAGTCTGTCACCCAGACTCACTAGGCAGGAATTTGCAGGGCTTTTATCATAAACAATATTCATTTATATTTTGACTGGTAGCCTAATATATTTGTTTTCTGTAATGGTGTTTTATGCTTATAACAAGTTTTTACATTTATACAGCCATGATGTCATGCCAAAACAAAGTTGAAGGCAATTCCGTAGTTGTACATGGAGTGCATGAGTTTGATGATATACTTAAAAGTATGCAAACAAGAATGGTAATAGATCGATCCATTAAGCCCCGCCTCCTTACGAGTTGACCAATCACAGCCGCGAAACCCGATCACCAATAGTGCAAAGATCACCAAACGGCTCAAATGGTGATCAGATTTCACGGTTGTGATTGGTAAATGAGAAATTGGCGTGGCTTAATGGATCGGTGTATTTTCTAAGACCAGTATCCGCTCATTGCAAGACCCAACATGTAGGCCCTACATGCAATAAACCTGTGAAAGTTTACGCAGAATCGGTCATCGGAGTCACAAGAAAATTGTGGAAAAACTGTATAATGTTTTCACTGTTTCCAAACACCAGGTTTTGGACTCACAGGATCAAAACTAACTGTTGCACTTATTTCTCAAAAACTAAAGCATTTCAGACAAAAACATATTAAGGTTATTCTCATCTTTATACCATCTGTACAAATCTGTGAACATTTATTTATTTTTTCTTACCAATGCTGTGTACATCCTGGTACTACCTTGATGAGTCTTCTTAATCAACAACTTGTGGCAACAGATTCTCACCTTTGACCTACTTTGGGGTCAAATTAATCAACAACTTGTGGCAACAGATTCTCACCTTTGACCTACTTTGGGGTCAAATTATTCAAGACATTCACTAATTATGTCAGTATTTGTGCCATAAGCTCTAGACCTGATCAATGGTATTGAATAGACGAAACAGAAATCTAAATAAGAAAATAAGAAAGCAATGCTTTTATTATTTTTTTTAAAACTTTGTTTTAAAAAGTTTGTTTTACAAGAAATTTTCGCATGTTTTTCTCACATCAGAAAAATACTGTGTTTTGAGTTTATTTAACAGTTGGTGATTACTTTTATTCATATCTTTGTAAAAACAAAATTTAAGAATACAGAATTTTCATCATATGCAATTTTTGATTGGTGTGAAAAAGTTTGAATGTTTAAGGTCAAGTTGAATGGTAAAAAATTCACGAACATATTTTGTTATAGATAAACATTCTAACTACAAACTGTATTTGGGTTTTTTAATGTATTAAGGTATGCTTGATTCAGTATTGTAACATATTTTAATTAACTGTATCATATTTTAAGATGTTTTTGTAATAAATGTTTTGTTTGAAAAACGACTTTAGAAAGTTGCCATATTGTTGATTTGGAGTTTTTACATAAATGAGTTGTCCATTGCATTTTTTTTGATTTTAAATATTTGTTGTTAAATGTAGATTATTAAAACTAACCTGTGAAAATTTCATTTCTAAAGGTGGTCGTGTTTTTGAGATATTATTATTGCCGACAATCTGATAAACGTTTCTGACAGACGTTTTCAGGTTCAAATTTCGGGTCATAGAAACTGATATCTTTTAATTTTACATAACCGCATTTCTTTGAAATGAAATGTTTCTCAAAATGCTTTATACTGCAGGCTTCTAACCAATACTTTTTTATTGCCATTAATTTTAAGAGTGATAACTAAACGTACACCTTCCCTCTAACTAAGCGTGAAGTGAGAGACCCGATACATCAGGACTCTATCTATTGGAAAATGAATAACAAAACTGGATTCGACCTTGGAGCAGCACCTCTTTATTTTAGTGTATCATCGAAAACCACAAAACCTTGACATATAGTTCATAACAAATTGTTGTTTTCCCCCAGGATAGGTCCAGGAATATGTAGCATAGGCTCTACCGGTACTAAAGGACGCAATTTTTGTTTTAGATACTCTTTTCCAAACTCTCAAATTAATTTATCTTTAAATTTTATTTGTATTTACAGCACGTCTGGTTAAATAGTTTTGGAAAGGTTCGAACAAATTGATTCTTTTATATTTAGACCTTATATTCGTATTTACAACATGTCTGTGTTGCACAGTTATAAACCATGGATATGGGTGCTCGATCAAGGCATGAAAACTCACCTCACCCCGACGTGTAGCTGAGGTTCACCCCATTACCCTTAACCCGTTCCTGGTCAAGTGTTTGACGAGAGGACACTTTTTAGTGGAATCGAAACCACCGTGCCGGCGACTAGCGACGTCACAATACTTTTAACAAACATAGTTTAATGCATGTTTTATGAAAATAATTACTTCACTTATTAATGGGTGCGTTCGTTTATATAGCTTCCCCGGTTCGACTCAATTCTGACCCAAGTCCGTTCGAGTATCTCTAGAGCCTGGTACCGGTATGGCTTATCTGGCAGCGGGTACGGCTTGCCTGGAGGCTGTTACCCCAGTGTGGAGACTGGTATGGTTTTCCTGGATGCTATAGACTGGCTTGGCCAGGGGCATGATATGGCTTGCCTTTAGGCTGGTATGGCTTGCCCCAGTGGAGGCTGGTATGGCATTCCTGGAGGCCACAATGGCTTGGCCTGGGGCAGGGTATGGCTTTCCCGGAGGTTAAGTTGCCTGGAGGCTGGTATGGCTTGCCCCAGTGGAGGCTGGTATGGCTTGCCCCAGTGGAGGCTGATATGGCTTTCCAGGAGGCCAGAAATGGCTTACCTGATGGAGGCTGGCAATGGTTTGGCTTGCCTGGCGGGGTGTGTGTGTGTGTGGGGGGGGGGGGGGGGGGGGGGGGGGGGTGATGGGATTTAGTAGCGTGTTCCATTCTCGGTCCCCACCTTCTCAGTCCCCTTGCGGCCCCTCCCCTCGTTGCAACGCCCCATGTAGCCCCTCCCATTCTAGCCCCCCCCCCATCTAGGTCCCCTTCCTCTTTGCTTTCCCTCCCCATGTGTTCCCTCCCTTTCTTTGTCCCCCTCTCCATCGCCCCCCCCCCTCGGTCCCTCTCCTCTTTGAGGCCCTCCCCCTATTTGCAGCCCCTCCCCTCGTGGGCCCTCCCCTTCTCGTTCCCTTTCATCTTCTCGGCACCTTTTCGATTCACACTTCGATTCCTTATCGGTCTTTAAAAAATAAAACTTATTAAGAAACGTTAATATGCTTTTATATATGCTAATGTTTTACTTTCTCGAGAGATGTTAACATTCTGTAGAATCTGGTTCACTACATTTACTGAAAACGAAAAAGGATGATAATTGTAGGCTGCACAAGTCTCGCGCGTATATCGACAGCGAGAAAAGTCGAACGAAGACTGTAGGACGTTTTTTTTTTATTGAAACCCCATCTTAGAATCATGCTTGAATTTGTGCGACTATATAAGTTAGTGATAACATGAGCGTCAGTTGATCGGCGAAATTCTATAAATAGATTGTACTTTCAAACAATATAAAATATTTGGTGATAGCCATAAACTACAATAAACTAACACTAGTGAAAAAACAGTCTCACGTATCACGTAAAACGCAATTATGGCTAAGATGGACCAACATGGTGTTTTGAATTCGCGATACATGCATGGTATATTACCAGTTCTTTGTTCATTTTTTATAATTTCTGATAGAAAATCTAAACATTTTGGATATCTAACAAACAAAAAATTTATGATTAAAATGAAAATGAAATGATAACTAACAAATTAAATTTCAGAGTTGTTATTATTATATATAGGCTACCCTCATTATTGTCAAGTATTTGTAAATACCTGTGATCCTATTTTGTTTCGGTTTTTGAAATAAAAACGTCTGAAGAGAGTTTTTTCTGGCTCCTTCCGCAGTTTATTTGTTTCAATCCAAATGCTTTGGATAAACCCCGAAACGGTGACAAAGCTGTGTTTGTCTTGCGTGTACTACATTTTGAATTTCAAAAAGATGAGGTTCGAGTCAAAGTTTGTGGTACCTATTGAAATTCAAGAAAGGTTGTACACAAACACTTTTAAATAATAACAACCGCCCCGGGATAAGTTAGTTGGTTCCCTCCCATAAAACGATGTTGCAACAACGCTTCGCTGATGATCCGCCCGTCCTCTAGGAAAATAATCATCCGTTTAAAATCATGAAAGTTTGGAGACAATGTTTCTAATGTTGATTTGCACAGAGTCAGGTAAGGTAACTACTCTTAAGAAAGTTCCAATCATGCTGGCCCTTACTTCGGAGGAAAGTGGACATGCACCAAACTCAATCTGAACAAATTATGACTAAGTAGGTCTTGGCCTCTCACAGATGAATGGCTGACGATCGAACAGGCATTTGTAGTCATTCCAGAAACCTGACAACGTGACTACTTCAACGCAATCTTCATCTCCCGAGTTACTGGGCTGGGATGGGTTCCAATTGTTGTAAGTCATGGGTCGGTTGATACCAACCCAAGTGAATTCGCCCTCCTTCACGACATCGTGAAGACCTATCCAGTAGTGCTTATACAACCCTCCACTTTTCTCGGCGAAAAAATGATGAATGAATTCAGCCTCCCCTTTGGTACCAAGAGACACCAGGTTTGCCCTGTGGTCGAGGCCGTTGCAGTAGTTCTGGGCGTCGTGCCAATTCAAGGACTTTCCGATGTAGCGGTAGCAACGACTACCGCGAAGGGACCAGAACATTGGGCAGCATGGTTTAGCGACTGCAGTACCCGCTTGGACTGGCGAAAGACCCACGGCCAAGTAGGTGATGAAAACGATTTGTAGTATGTCTTTCATGGTGGAGAACCCTCTTTTCACAGCTTGATTCGGGGAAACTATCTTGTAGAATGGAGGAACTCTTGACCGAAGCAAGATCCCAGGTTAAAATATAATATCGTTTGTGTGGCTCGCATGAGAATTGTCATTCAGTTTGTGAAACAAGGCTGCCCCACTTGGAGGCAAAAGCAAATTAGTGACGTATTACACTTACAGGTTCTTTTCATGACAAAACTTAAATAAATAACCGTCGTCTTATCTAAGGGTGCGTGTTTAAAAAGTAACTTGCATTATCAGACATGTTTTGATCGAGTGCACATTGCACTTGACTGTTGCCACCTTTTTAAATCGTGCGGGCTTCAAACGCAAATCTGCGCCCACATTGAAATTATAAAGTTGTAGAAACTACCCCAAAAGGTACCAACAAATAAACAAGAATTTGATGTGTGCAAACATAGCACACCTTTAAACATTTCAAAAGCCTTTATGACTCTATAGAGAACAGTGGATTGTTTAAGTGTTTGCAAAAGAAAAGGCTGGGTTAGAAGAGTGCCCATCGATTCACCTAGAAATTGTCATCTCTTCGGTTACTTTTGAGTATCATTAAATGTCAAGAATGTGTAAATACACAGGAGTGCTGGCTATGCAATATCACCTGAACACACCTTTATACAACCAGTGAAAATCAACAAGTTGATCGAGGCTAAATCCTTCATCAGTCTGAGAATTTCAGCAGATAAAGAAACTTACTCTGATCTAAACTGCTCAAAATTGATTGCGGATCAACTTAAACAGAATGAAAGCCACACCAATAATTGCAGCTTTTCTGCTGTGCTTCGCCGGGATTAGCCAAGCCTGCTGCCCGCCCTTCTGGTCCCAATTCAGGGGTGCAAGATGTTACCGCTATGTCGGTAAACCGTCTACCTGGTTCGAAGCCCGGGAGTATTGCTACCACCTCAGCCCGGGCAAGTCTCACCTCGTGACTCTTAACTCGGACATCGAGTCCAACCACATCCACAAAATATTCGAGGAGAACGGAGCTGAAAAGCACACCTCGTACTGGATTGGTCTGCATGACTTCCACACCAACCAGCGTGTTTTCGAGTGGGACGACGGCAGTGTATCTGCATACACTTTCTGGAATACCCGCGAGCCGAACAACAACGGAGCGGAGGACTGCGTTGAGGTCTATCGTACCACCCGACGCTGGAATGACCATCCCTGTACGTCCCTCAAACGTCCATTCTTCTGCGAGATGGATAGATAATCAGTGACGAGAACAGTCAGGCGTATTGTGCATCTTTTTGTAGTTGACGAACACTTTATTTTTTTGGACTACACTGATATTTAGGCCCTAGTCATAACAATGATGGATGTCAGCTTTTCAGACATTATAATGAACTATATAAAAACAAGTTTTCAGGATGCGGTCTTACATCTGAGGTTTTGTCATCATCAAGAACTGAATGTTACACCACGATCAAACGTGGCGCGGGACATTAGATAACAACAACAAACTTTTTGTTCACTTTTTCTAAATCCTGAGATTTTGTATTTTTTTGTTTAACGAACTGTCACACCTAACATTTGTTTATGAGATCTGATTATTGAAAGTTCGACAAAAAAAAATCAAAACAGCAGACACATTCATGCAAAATGTTAAATCGAAAATGATTTTAAATGCATGGTTTGAATAATTTTAGATCATTTTATGTAGAATTCAACCTGCATGAAGTATTTGGCCCTATCTAGGATTTGGGGCCACTTAATGGCCCAGGAAGCTATAACTTTAGGATAAAGCAACCACAGTCAAATAAATAGCCATGGATATAAAGTTATGATTGAGTGCGTCACAATTTTATAGTTTAATCATACAATAAATAATGATGATAGTATTAATACAAGATTATAAATAGTTTTTGTTATATTGCGCAAAATCATGAAATAAAATTTCGAATGAGCAAGTTTCATATGAAATAGACATACCTGATAAATAGCACATTGCGTGCGCAATATAGAGACACTGTTTTTAGGAAAATAGTTACAAAAATATTGTTATTAAGTTGGCTGGCTCTATTAAAATCATTTACTTCTTCATTAGCAAAAACGATCATGATTTGGATGAATTTATTATTCATATAGTTTGGTATTATTTTAGTTTTTCTCTTTTAAAAATTCATACTGAAAATAGGCCTTTATAAGCCAGTATAGTGTCACTACTTGAAGTAGTGACATCTTCGTAATGCTAGCAAACCTGGTTTCTCGACTATCTTACAAAAATGAGGATGATGGGTCTTTAACGCAAGATAAACAGTGAGGTATACTTTACAAAGTTTGCTGAAGAAATAATAACAAATTTGTTCTTTCCTTTTTGGGGAGGTGGGGGTGGAGTAACAAACCTCCGCAGTTTTGTCTGTAGACGTACACTGGGTGTTAAAATTGACACAATGGGCGTGTCATACCGAAAAGAGAATCAAAATAAACATCACAGGGTGTTAGAATAACACCAAGATTCGCTCTTCGGTATCTAAAATATGTAACAACACCAATGGTGTAATTGTAACACCCAGTCTTTGCAGTGTAGGCCTACTTTATATTTGCTGCCAAGGACACTTTGAGCTTTGATGGTTGGAAACGATTATAAAACCTATCCAATCAGATGACAATTTCCCCTGGTTTGCTGTGCACCATAAGTTTTCTTTGGAGCGGCTCGAGCGAGAGAAAGGGTTTTCCCGAGACATTGCCTGTCGCGGAGCCCAAAAGTCATCCTCGATGCCCCCCCCCCCCCCCCCACCCCTACTTCCCATGCAGCTCCACCGAAAGTTTGAAACAGCAAAAAGAAGTATACACAACGACACTAATGGAATGTTTCACATAACTACTATTTAAAGGGGTTGCGCAGAAAATTGTTTTGAAATACCTACTTGCAAGTGCTAAGGTTCGGTACCTTTTGTTCATGGGAGTGTTGTTATAGATCTAGGGATAGGTAGAGTTGCCCTTCTCGTCTATCTCATCCCCCTCCCTTTTCGATCCCTTTCCCTTCTCGGACTATCCTTTGCATAGTCTCATAGAGCTGCTTAAGCACAAGAGGAAGCTATAACGAACATAAAATAATGCTTTCCAGAACAAGCTGAGCAGCCAAAATTAACATGACATTATGCATAATCTTTGAAATGCTTGCAGAAAATTGCTGAGCAACATTGTCTGCTATTAAAAAAGCAGCTCTATAAATTTGGGTGGTTGGCTGCTAATTCCGTCTCCAAAGGTTGCAATGGAATTTTACCCCATAATCACTAATTTCATCGTTTTACGACAAAAATTGATAACTCATGTCAATTCACCCTGAGATCCTACAAAAGAAATACTAGAGGCAAGTCCAAAAAACCCTTTTAGTTTTTATTTTAGCATACAAAGAGTCTCGTTGGACCAAGTTGGTAAGAAGTGGGCGTGGCTTACAGTACAACCACGCAACATGTTCCCGGTGTCCGTCCAATGAAAATCTGTCCCCCGGAGATTCTGTCGCCCATTGGTGAAACGTGGGCTGAATAAAAAGAGGGCGCTACCAGAAGAATAGTACACTCAGTTAGCCTGATGAAAGTGGAAGAGTTTCCTCACGAGGCCGGCCTCGGAAAATAGGACCCTCTTATCCCCCCTTGGGTTGAAGACGTCCATGTGTCATAATTGCACTCCTCGTGTATAAAACACCGAGGTACGTCCTTCTCATTTTGATTGGATGATTGTTGGCCACGTGACATTCATTCAAACCCGTAGGCCCCCTACTACACGTGCATTTTAGCAAATAAAAACTGAATCCAGGGAAACTAAAACAAAAGCCTTCCTTCGTTGAATTGCTTATGATAGGACCTATGTTTCCCTCGGTATTCGGCCTCGGTGGGGGGGGGGGGGGCAGGGGTCCCTTCTTTTGGTTTAGACAGGACACCTGGGTAGGGGAATAGGCGTGCTCTAGGGACCCCCATTGCCAATCAATTATGTGCATATTAAAACATCAGTGGATTGGCTAAAAGACACGGTCACGTGAGGTTACTTGCACCAACTGACGAGGGCCAAGCTTGACATTTCACGTGCAACTTGCGGGAAGCTAGTTCATTTTTGACTGGTTTGAGCTCCCACACGCACAAGCAAAATTGCTAATAGTAACAGTGAAGTCTAGGGAAAATAGTTACGTTACTTGTTGGAATGCTTTTTGTTGAATTACTTATGAGTACTTACTGTTAAATTAAAACAGTTCAGTTATAATACTCAAAAAAGTGTCTTCGTATTTTTGACCGAGGTGTGTTATAAAACAGATGGACTGGCAAAATTCGGTCACTGGCGCACATCGACCCCCCCCCCCCCCCGCCCCACGCCAACCCCGGGACTGAGTGACCAGAAGAGGTCCTGTCACCTGGGATCCTTCTGTCAAGGTGTGGGTGCACTCTACTTGCCAGTCTAAGAATAGAGAAAGTATCCAGTATTTATTTGCATATTATTTTCAACTCATGAAAATATTCTCACCATTGCTCATTACACTTTAAAGATATTATCTTGTATGTTTTTTCAAATGCGCTGATTAAAAGCATATAGAAAAGTATCTTTTTGCCAACGTAGTGATGGTGACGGTCGTTAACGGTTAGACGAAAGCGTGCTCAGATTGGTGCTCATTTCCGCCCATAACATTCGTTCGTGAAGAGCGCCCACTGTAGTTCACGCTCTCTTTGTTTTCTTTGTAAGTTTTAGTTTGCTTGAGGTCGAGAATTTGGGTTGGTGTTTCCGATTCCTTGATCTCGTTATTCTACCTGCCTCAAAATATCATAACATATGGCGTCAACGGTAAGGCTATATTAATATTAGTATAGTGTAGGCCCACAGTTTACTTATACACGAAGGATTGTCAGTACAGTAGCTTTCAATTTTGTAAAGATAACCAGATTGTCTGACCAGCACAGTTCAAGGCGAGTCGAGCATAAGCACAGTGCTGACTGGTGTGTGACCACAGACTGTACTTTTTATACGACGTCTCCCCTCGGTCTCTCACTGAGTCTCAGACAGAGATTCATTTCAGTGAGATTCTTAGTCTTGAGCTACGCCGGGGGGGGGGGGGGGGG
>JAUELU010000042.1:5750217-5763553 GCA_032357145.1 Evasterias troschelii | reverse complement strand
ATCCTTAAGCAAGACACTTAACCATTGTTGCTGCGGCATTCGGATGAGACATAAAGCCGTTGGTCCGGTGTGTTGTGTAATGCACGTAAAAGAACCCAGTGCACTTAGTAAAGAGAAGGGGTTTGCCCCGGTGTTCCTGGTTGGATCGGCAACATATTGCGCCACAGCACCTTGTAAACCAGAATCAGTACATGGTGCGATAACGGAAAAATGTCTCATACTTCAAAAACATAGCTCCACATACCTTATATGGGTTTTGAGGCATTGCATGGTGAGGTAACCAAATATACATCCACATACCTTGCAGGAAAAAATACTGAGCGCTTTGATACGCTCCAAGGGGTGTGATAAAGCGCTATGTAAGAACCAAGTTTTATTATTACGTGTGGCCTGAGGTTGTGTCCGAATTTGTGGTTACAGCTGTGGTAAGGGTGGTGTAAGGGTGATTGCTATAGGTATCCTATGCTTCAACACATGTCTACATGGAAACAAAGTCACAGTCGTAGCCATGGATTCGGACATGGCCTTACTCGGTATATACAAATTCACATTTGGTCATATATGGTCAATTGGAACATTTTTAAGTTGAGGCTTTCTGAGCTACTATTTGTTAAAAAATATATTATATATTATTTAGTTTCCTAACGATGGAAATGTAAGTCATCATTATTGGTTTTTACCCCTCGGCCCACTAAGCTGAAGGTGAATACCCATCCGTCCGACTGGCTAGTCAATTCAAGACCGCAGCTTGTGGCATTTGGACTTGTAACTTTGGTGGGTGGTTGGCCTTGGGAAAAGGAAAGTTGAGATTGTTTGGGGGGTTGAAATGGTCAAAGGTGTAGGTCATGGTGTTGAGTTCAATTCAATCAATCAAATGTTGAGGTCATATTGCTCAGGTATACATGTAGGAACATGGATTGGTGATATGTTTGGTTTTATAGCTAGAATGTATAAGGCCTGAGGGGCTTCAGCAGCATTGCTGTTATTTTCTAACTTGTACATCTCTTCTTGTTCCTTCCATCTTCCTGGTTGCAGTTGTTGATGAGACTCGTAAGAGACTTCTTGCGGCTGGTTTCAGTGAACTCAAGGAGAGAGATCCATGGAATGTCAAACCACTACAAAAGGTTACCATACTATACTCAACGTTGTGTTGTTTTCTTATTTTTGCCTCCGTATTTTTCAGAGTTGTGTTATTCCGTTTATATGTTAGGTAACATAAAGTGCAGATACTGGTCTTTGATAATTTGTTATTTTGTCCGCATCGTTTAATATTAGAGCCATTCCTAATGATTTACAATTTTTATTTGTTAGTGTTTTGTGACGCGGAATCAGTCAACAATTATCGCTTTTGCTGTTGGTGGCCAATATAAGCCTGGTAATGGCTTCAGTATGATAGGTGCACATACTGACAGTCCATGCTTACGAGTGAGTAACATTGTACATTTCTTGAACAGTATTTCTTTTTACATTGACTCTAATTTAAAAATTTATATATTTGTTGTGTGTCATTGCAAAGTGGTGTTGTGCACTGGATTCAAGTTCTGGTGATTAAGTCATCGGGGTATGGGTTCAAGTCCTGGTCTATAACTGCTTCTCTCCACCCTTGAGTATAAATGGGAACCTGCAAGGATAGTAGTTGATATAGTGTTTGAAAAAGCATGGTGCTGTTTACTCCCCAGGATGGAAGTTGATTCTAAAGAATTTTCTACACAATTCGCCGTACGGGGTAGGGTGGACAGAAACTCCTGGCACACCAGAAAACAACTCTTTTGGAAAGTTTTGAACTTGCCTTGTTTTGTTACTGTTTTACTGTGTTCCTGTGTAACAAGGGAGACATTGTTAATTTTTGTCAAACTACATGACAAATATGTTTTGTACATTACCTTCAAAGGTCAAACCGAGCTCCAAGAAGGGAAAGTGTGGTTACCTAAGTGTGGGCGTGGAATGCTATGGGGGAGGCATCTGGAACACATGGTTTGATCGAGACTTGACAGTGGCTGGTCGCGTAGTGGTTCAGGTAGGTATTCAATTCTATTCATAACTCACATTTATTTCCTTATTAAATGAAGAACAATCAATTTTGCAAGAAAAGATAATATTCGTTAAAAAAAAAGGAAATCATCCAAAAGAGTATGATGTGAAATATGTGTGGAGGCCTCTTCTTGAAGCTGAGGCTTGTGGTGAGATGCCCGATGGTAGGACAAACACAGAACAGGAACGAGAACAAGAACACATAGACAGACAGTTTGGATCAAGACAAAACCAAAATTTAAAAACATTCTTAGAGCATTGCAATTATAAACATTCATTATTTGTATATTAGATGCAAAAATAAGTGTGGAGGCCTCTTCTTGAAACCAAGGCTTTTGGTGAGATGCCCGATGGTAGGACAAACACAGAACAGGAACAAAAACAAGAATACATAGACAGATAGTTCGGATTAAGGCGGAACAAAAAGTTAAAAACATTTTTAGAACATTAGGTGTGGAGGCCTTAGCCGAGGCTTGTGGTGAGATGCCCGATGGTAGGACAAACACAGAACAGGAACGAGAACAAGAACACATAGACAGATAGTTCTGATTAAGACGGAATGAAAACTTGAAAACATTCTTAGAGCATTAGGTGTGGAGGCCTTAGCCGAGGCTCGTGGTGAGATGCCCGATGGTAGGACGAACACAGAACAGGAACAAGAACAAGAACACATGGAAAGACAGAGTTGAACCAAGACAGAACCTGTTGAGATAACTAGAATTTATTTTACTGGAAAAAAAGTATTGCTGAAAACCATGTGAGATAGTTGGAGATACAGACCTGTGAGATCTCCGCTTTAAAGCGGATATCCGCTTCTTCTTCTTCTTTTTTTTGCCAATGTTTTATTTACGCAAAAAAAAAATATATATATATATACTTTTTTGCCTTATATCATGTATTAATGCTTGGTAAGGTAACAATAATGTACAACTACAATAATGTGAAATAAGCCTAGTTACTGGATCAATGGGGTGCCCTAATTAGACCAGCGTAAATGCGTTATGCGCGCTCACTTGACGTTCCACAATCATTCTTACATCATGTAGTGTTCAGCTCTTTTTTTTAGGGTCCACTCACAGGCCTGGATATAAGAGCTCTTTTATTGGCACTTAAGTTGTTTTGTAAAATACAAGGACAACTGCATTAATTGTCATTGTTTGTTTTTATAGTGCTTTTGCTAGGAGGAGTCCAGAGTAAAGTACAAGAACATTTAGATAATTTGTTCCTTTTTTTCCTTGATTGTTTTAATTGCTTTTTTGTTAGGAGGACTCCAGAGTCAACCATCGTCTTGTCTTCGTCCAGAGACCAATCTTAAGAGTTCCACATCTCTGTATCCATCTCAACCGATCAATGAATGACAGCTTTGGACCCAACAAAGAAACTGAAATGTGAGTCTTAAGTAATCCACTTCTTTGAAAACATTTACTGGTAGTTGATGTTAAAGCCACTATTATGGGGCTTTCCCAGAATAATTTGATATGAAGGCATCAATCCCGGGAGGGGGGGGGGGATTGCCCATAAGATAGTTCGGTGAACCACTTGAACTTTAGATTGAAAGACTGCAGCAGTAGGTCTTTCGACTTCCAGCACATCCAGTCGCTCCTAACTGTTTCATGTCCTTAATTCAATAATTTGGTTCAGTGTGATTCCTGTTTGAACCAGGTGTTGTAACACTTGACACAGCTCAATGACAAAACCCAAGTTTCCTGTTAAGATGGCTGTAAAGATTCTCCCCAAACAAGGCTGAAAGCCACTCCTGAGTGAGGGGCTACAAGAAGAAAATTGTTTAGATAAAAATAACTCATGGGAGCTGAAGGTAGGAAATCAATTCCTCTTCAAACAGTTCAGATTGTAGGATGGAGGGAAACGTGCACCAAGCAAGGAGTTCCAAAGAGGCGCAGTAGGCGGAATAAAGATGTTGGAATGACTCTTTGTTTTACATGTACATCTCAGCAAAACAAGAGTGTATGGGTGAGAACAAGCAGAAAGCCTAGTTTCACACTCGAACACCCATATAGGAGCAACCAGGTCGAACACATTGGTGGCATATTTACCATGAAAATTTCTGTAGAAAAGACAGAGGCTGGCTACAAACTTACAAACCTGATGGGAAAGAGATTACGACATTGAACCCAACCCTTCACCAACAAGAGTAACAATATGCTTCTGCACTCAATCTAATAAAGATGAATGACAGGCTCGGAGAATCATCTACAATGGCTAGTTCATTAACTAAGGCTGTTCAGGAAATCTGGGACTCCGACATCAAGTTTTTGAAATAATTACTAACGATCAGTTATGCATATTTTTTTTTTCTGAGGAGACAAAAAAAACTTTCAGACACATCTGTCTCAGATTCAGTGGATACATATTTATATAATGGCCATAAATGCATATGTGAACAAGTTTAAACAAAGTTGTTTTCCCAATTTTATTTTGCAGAGTTCCAGTTTTGGCAACTTCCATCCAGCAACAGATTGAGGCACCAGTAACCAACGAACAAGGAGATTGTGAGGTCTGTAAATAACAGATATATTAAAAACAACTCCGAGATGTACCAAGCTTAAAAATATACCATAGCCTTTCCTAAACTGTGACAACTTTAGTGAATACAAAATAGTAGTAGCTAGGGATTGATTTGTGTGTATTGGAAATCTTCCAGTCTACAACTAAATTTAATCAACTGCTAAGCAGAAATCGTTGTTCAACCAATTAGATGCTTAGCACAAATTTGCAGGGACCTGTCAGAGAGCCAAGCACGCTACATAACAAATTGTCTTTGTGTTATCAAGTCAACCGCTGTTCATACCACACAGATTGTTCCGGGCATTTTATCACTCCAACGCGGAACATAAAAGGACACTGTAATAAATGGTTTTAATTGAACTCAGTTCTTGTGCCCTTGAAAAACAGATTGTTTTATAAGTCATCTGCATGTATTGTCTGGTTGTGTTATCAAGTCAAGAATCACACAGAATGTTTGGGGGCATTTTATCACACCAACTGTGGAACATAAAAAGACACTGGTCTGTAATATACGGCTGTAATGGAATGTACATGTATATACAAGTCATCTTCATAGCAATAGGTCTTGATTGACACTTTTGTCCTTCAGCGAGACACTTAACCATTATTACTTCATCCTTCAGATGGGACATAGAGCCATAGGTCCCTTGTGTTGTGTAATGCACGTAAAAGAACCCAGTGTACTTGTTGTTAAGAGAAGGGGTTTGCCCCGGTGTTTTCTTGTATGGTTGGCTGCAGATTAAGCTACAAGCACCTTTGTAAATTGTTACATGGTGCTGTGTAAATAAATTGGTATTATATTTCAAATATAGCTCGGTATACCTTGTAGAAAAAAACTGATTAGATGCGCTTGAGTGTGATAAAGACGTTGTTGTTATGGGGGGGATGAACATGTTTATGTACTCATCTGGGGAACAGAAGATGGGTCATAAAAATGTACTCTCTGTTCTTTTGAAAACAAATTGAAGGCAAAACTTGTCCAACTTTCTTCATGTTATTTATTTATTGATAAATTTGTCTCGCAGGCCAATGCTAAGCATCATCCTATTCTGATCAACATACTGTGTCAAGAGCTTGATATTCAACCAGCCCAGATACTGGACTTTGAGCTGTGCTTAGCGGATACCCAGCCTGCTGTAAGTATAACTCAAACTGAGGCTGGTAGGAAAACATATATGTTCCCTTTTTGTGTCTGGACTGTTCAAGTCTCGATTCTGTCAAAAACAAGAAAACAACTCGAACGAAGACTGTATTTTTCCATGAAATCAAATCTTCTTTTTAAATTCTATTTATACAAATTCTTGAAAAAAAAACCACTCATGGCAATTTGTTATGAATATAATCAACATTTTTATATGACACAAATGGTTTGTTCAAATTAACATTGAAACAGAAATTAAAACTTGGAATAAGGAACCTCATTTGCCAATCACGCCCAAATGCGTGTGACCATTAGGTTAAATGATAACATGAGCATCAGTTGGGCAACATTCTTAATATGTCAAGTAACCGGTAACCAAGGTCAAGTCTTACTTTTAGGTTTTTTTTGTTGAGTTTATTATATTTTCATATATTTTATGGCAAAATTTTACTTTTCCAAAAATTATTTATTTTTTGAAGCCATAAACTAAAATATTTGAAGAAACATAATCACGCACAGTTTTACAGTTGGGACCAACAGAGTCCTAGAAGTTTGAATACATGCAAGACTTGCACAGTCTATTTAGATCACGACTCCTGATAGCTGAGTAAAGATTGTGACATCATCGTAAGGGTCCATCCTGTTGGTTAGTGAGATAGAGTTCCACTGTAAGCCACGCCCACTTCACACAAACTGTTTCCACAACAAACTGGCGTCAGTGATTACTAAAGCTCATAAAAATGCTTTGAGCTGGTTTTTCTTGAGGGATTTATGGAAGAAATTCATTTTTGTACTTTCCTTTCAGATATGCCCTTCAAGTACTCAATACCCTGTCAGAATTATCTCAGTCTTGTTAATAAAAATTTTCTTTGAACGACGAAATGAGTGATTTATGGTAAATTTACACATGAGAATAATCAGCTTTGGAGCTGGTGTCGTATGGGATTTTGTCTGCCCGGTGTTTGTTTCCTCAATTGCATAGGCTGAAGGGAGTTGAGTCAAAAGAGGGTGCTATCTGACAAAATTTCTATTTCAAATTCGCCGCTGGGGGGACAAAATTTCCCGGTAGAAAGAATCTCCTGCCACACCAGCAGTAAACGAAATTGTGTGTGTGCAGCTGATCTGTGCTTAATGACTAACCAACTAACCAACCGAATTGAACTTTTTGTTATTTCTTTAATTCACTTGCAGACAATTGGAGGTGCCCTGAATGAGTTTATCTTTGCTCCTCGATTGGACAACCAAATGAACTGTTTTACATCTCTTAAGGTATTTGATAAGTGCGTTTTTTTACTTGAAAAGTTGTTGTTATCTACCATTGAGCTTTCTCTCCTTAGAGGCATTTTTACAGCACAAATCACTTTTACGGCTTACATGTTTTGTTTACCTTTTGAGCAATAAGGTACATAAGCAGGGGTTTCCCTTAACTTTTTTTTCCACTCGCCGGCCAAAATTTTGGATTGCCCGCAGGTTTTTTCACTAGCCCGCATGTATTGACGTGACGCACACAATTTCAAAACGTCAATAAAAAAAAAAACGCACGGAAGTGAAGTTCGCAAAATTGCGTTTTGGGATGATTTTATCCCTTAATTTATGTCCTAAATCATACCTTTTCCATCATCAACCATTTTCATGGATTCGTGATTTGAAGATCGGTTGTTTTGAACTTCGTTTGCAATAAAATGTTCGCGAATCAACGATCGTTTGACAACAGACACATTGAAAAATAATTCAATGAACATTGCCCTGCATCGCCCTCTATCGGCAAAAGTTGTCGGTGTTTGATTAGACTTCATCCAATGCTGTGTATTGTACACAATCTGCATGCGTGCAGCACACTCTGCGGCAAATTCTTTCCTCCGTTCATGAAGGTGTACTGCGTTGAAGTCTAGCCAAGCTCTTATGAATATGGTAATTATCAACGGCCATCAATCACCAATACACAACGTGTGGAATGTTGGTTAGCTTGGACTTGGACCGACTGTGTTGTGCATGTACTGTGTGTTGTGTTCAGTCGCCCACAGGTACATGCATAGCGCATACATGTGTTATGCATGTACCTGTGGGCGACCGAACGTTCTGTGTGGGGCCGATGCACATTTTGTGTAGATACTCGGCAGTATGTGCATGGTGTTTTAACATTTGTATACCAAAATGAACGATCGCAATTCCGTTCGCGATCGCGGCCACATTAAATCTAGCAAATATCCAGACTTATCAAACTAAGAGCTTTAATAAAACTTTCTTTGTGATTTTACAACCTTACCCTCATTTATTGTGAAAAAGAACAATTGTTTGACTCGCCCGGCGAGCTAGTAAAGGAAGGGTTTTGACTCGCCCGCCGCTGTTTTCACTCGCATTTGGCGACCGGGCGACCGCTAATTTTGAACCCTAAAAGGATACTTTTCCGAGGCCTACACACACACAAAAACACAGATACCTTTGATGGAAGTTGAACCTACAACCTTTCTAGACATGGGCTCGATTTCACAAAGCACTAAGATTCATCTTAGTGCCTTGACCACCTTTGGTGGATATGTGCGCTTTACAAGACTTGATTATTATTAATTATCTTAAAATTAACTGTCAATATTACCATAGTGATTTGTATTGTGACATTACCTTTTCCTTTGCAATTAAGATTGATACACAGTTAAGATCAATCTTAGCTCTTTGTGAAGTCAGCCCCTGACCTCTTAACCTCTGCACTGCTTGACCGAGCTTACCCAAGGAACGAGAGGCCATTTCTAATCTTATATTAGTAGTGGATACCACAAACAATTCAAAATGAAGAATTATATAGTTTGAACTTGCTCTAGACTGGCTTCAGAATGTGGATTGTTATGTGTTCGAATTTGTCCCGAGGTGCATCATTGAACAAATCAAATTTGTAGGAAGACCTTTATGCACATGACATCACTGGAGTAGGGCGCCCTCCCATAGAGGTCAAAAGAAGGTAATCTTCTTAGGATTAAGACAGGCACTGGTCTTATTCCAAACCTAATGGTTTTATTGGATAGACATAATTATACATCCAAGGATGTATAACTTCCAGAGAGATGACGCTGATCAGCCGTACGGATTCGGTTTGTGGGGTACTGCTATTGTTGTTCTATTATTCCCTTTTCTGAAGAATTCCCCTATGGGGTCCAATTGTTCCTATTGAAATTACCTTGTGGGGTCCGTTGTTCCGTTGTTGTCAGGACCCCACAAATGCCCTTCCGTGTGTGCATTCATACAGACACAGTAGTGTGGGTTTATGGAATGGTTTATATGTTTTTTTTAACTCAATGGAACAATGAACCCCATAAAGTTTTTCTTTGTTCAACTTTGACCCCACAGAGAAATTCTTTAGAAAAAGGAATAATAGAACAATAGCAGGACCCCACAAACCCGATCTGGAAGGTTGTGTGCGTGCGCATACACATACAGTATTAAGCCATGAAGGTACCTCTGACAGGATCCTGCCAGTTTCTTAGGCTGGTATCTGGCTTTATTCACCAGACTCAGAGTGTGACCTTGGATGTTCAGGCTAGACAGAAGGTTGCTCATCGGCCAATCATGTGCATCGCGCTTATTAATATTTGTGCGTTTCCATTGTTTCGTTAGTGTTTTACTTGTAAGATGGCAGCGGGATGATGGCAGTTCTTAAGGTCTATAAGATTTGAGTCCTTACACTGATCTAACAAAGCTCATGTTTTTCTCTCTTGTGTACATCCTTGTAAATAGTTGATGTAATTTCAACTGACAACTTACATGTATGACCATAAGCCATGTTGAGATATGGCGGACACAGGAGTGCACTGTTTGGTTTGAGTGTATGCGGACAAATTTACCCAAACCAAGTAGTGTCATAGTATTGTGTCCACCATATTTCAAAATGTGTATAGAATTCACTATTTGTGTAGTTTGTTTGTAAGTTATTTATTTATAACGCACTCACTCCAAGAGACATGATCATGTTCGCTTTAAAAAGTTTAATTCACTAACAAAATAAGAAGCACTAGTATGAAATAAAACACGTTAAGATTAAACAAAGTGTCAATGCAAAATGCAGACACTAAAAGACCCATTAATGTAGGAAAAGAATAAATGTTTGTATGTTTTATGTTCCAATTACACTCAAGCAGTGAGATGACAATATTTGTTTGTACTTAGTGATTTTGTTTTGCTTACCTTATCCTTCTCATTTATTGTTAAGGGCTTAATTGGTTCCTGTGAGTCTGAAGGCAGTCTGGAGAATGATCCCAATATCCGTATGATGTTGCTCTATGACCATGAGGAGGTGAGGCCACTCTATTTACCTTGATTTAATTTTAATAAATCTGCTAAGCAGAAAATGCTGCATAACAGGATGCTAAGCAAAAACAATGTGGGAATCAATGTTGCTTTATATAGCATGTGACTTTCATAGACTGTACAAACTTCTGACCAAGTCTGTTCATACTGTATTTAGCTGTTCTGTTTCTTCAAATACTTTAGTTTAACATAGTTTATGGCTATAAAAGTTATATAATATTATTGGGAAAGTAAAATTTAGTAATGAAATATTAAAAGGAAAACAAATTTTAAGATTTAACAAAGACAACCCGAGAATAAGACTTGACTTCTGTTTCTGGTAACTTGAAAATAATTAAGAAGTTTGCCTAACTGATGTTCTTATGATCGTGAAACCTATATGGTTGCACAAATTTGGGCGTGATTTGCAAAAAAATTAGGTTTCTGAAGAAAAAAAGCATCATAGTCCAAAGTTTTTGTTCTTAATTTTGTTTCAGAAATTTAATTTAAAACAAATTTGATTTTGTTAAAATGGGAAACATTGGAAAATGTCAATTCAGGACATTACCTTTACTTTGACCTTTTTGGTTGAGTCGAAGTAGGTCAGATCTTGCAGCCGTTTCCGGCCACGATGGTCTCTAAAGGGTTGAGAATGAGTTAATGTGGCAAAGCATCCAGTGTATAACACATTGAAGGGGATACTGGTTGAGGTGGCACATATTGCTGCCAGACCATTCCAGAAACACTGTGGCAAACCTCTTCTCTTTTTGATAAGTGTACTCTGTTCTTTTCCATTCACTACAAAAACACACATGGGACCTACATCCCATTCAAAGGAAGAAGCAGTTATGGTTCAGTGTGTTGTTCAACGACTGCCATGACCGGGACACGAACCCAATTTTCGGACAACACCACAACAGTCCAGAACATGAGCCTGGTGCACTAGACTGCTCGGTCACAACACTCCACATTGCCAAGAAACACAGTATAAAGAACTACTTTGTGGTTGTTTACGAGACATGATCATCTGCAAAGAAGTTAATTTATCATGTGAATACATTGTTCAAATCCATAGGGTTGAAATATTTGCAAGTTCATAATTTCTTAACAAAAGACTTACTTGTACTACACTGTGATTTTGTAGGTGGGATCATCAAGTGCTCATGGAGCCAACTCTTCATTGACTGAGTGGATCATGAGAAGACTTGCTGTTGGTGGAAGTTCAACGGCCTTTGAAGAAGCAATCCCTAAATCCTTCATGATCAGTGCAGACCAAGCACATGCTGTCCACCCTAACTACTCGTAAGAATGTTATTTCCTCATCGTGTTGGTCAAAACTATCCCAGAGGTGCTATGCACTGCTTTGCATGGCAGAGACTCTTCTGTATGAAGCGTTACCAATGTTAGTGTCCTTGCTTGGCAGTTGCTATTGATCTTTCTTTTCATTTTGCGCCAAACTCAAGATCTGGCGTTAGAGTGTGGATTCGGTTCTCGGTCATGACACCTTGTGTCTTTGAGCAAGACAATTAAGTATAATTGTTTTGTTCTTTGGATGGGATGTTTGGCAGTAGGTCCTGTGTGTTGTGTAATGCACTAAAAGGACCCAGTACACTTATTATGAAGGGAAGGGGTTCGTCTCACTGTTTTTGGCACTGTTGGCTGTATATGGCATCATGTTAACCCTTACAAGGTTCTGTTTGAATGACGTGTCGTGGCCGAGCGGATAAGAACACCAGGGCCCAATTTCATAGACCTGCTAAGCACGAAAATCTGCTTAGCATGAAATTTCTTCCTCGATAAAAACAGGATTACCAACCAAATTTCCCTTTGTTGCATATTGCTTGTTGATGGTATTCAGCTGTTGTTTGCTTTATACTGAAAATCACGAGGAAATTTGGCTGGTAATCCTGTTTTTTATCAAGGCAAAAATTTCATGCTAAGCAAATTTTTGTGCTAAGCAGCTCTATGAAATTGGGCCCAGACTCAAGCTCTGGTGTTTCTGATCAGCAGAGTGTGGGTTCAAGTCTCATGACACTTAATCAAAATTACTTCGTCCTTTGGATGGGATGTAAAGCAATTGGTCCTGTGTGTTGTGTAATGCATGTAAAAGAACCCAGTGCACTTATCGAAAAGAGAAGGGGTTCGCCCCGGTGTTCCTGGTTTGATCGGCAGCATATTGCGCCACAGCACCTTGTAAACCATTACATGGTGCTATGTAAAGGAATAGATCTTATACTTCAAAACGTAGCTCCGCATGCCTTGCAGAAAACAAATATACTTTGATACGCCCAGTGGATGTGATAAAGCACATTTTTAACAACTCAGTATTATTATTTTGGTCAGCTTTACATTGAGTGTTTTCAGACACATATCAGATGTGATAAAGGGGTATATAAAAACTACATTAGAATTATTAATACCACATGGAAAGTGAGACTCTGGCACAAATTTCAGTCTGTTAACTGTTTCTGAATCTGAGAGGAAAAAAATAATGAATTCCTTTCCTATTGCTGATCAAAATTTGTCTTGAAGCCAAAGTTATTCCTGTCATAAATGAAGGACATCTGCAAAAATTATGTTTTTTCAAATTTTTACAGGAAGTGTATGAGACAGATATCATTTTGATGAAAATCAGTCCAGGATGTGAATTTTTCTGGATATTGACATCGGTCATATCAAATTTGATCAATTAACCATAGCAAAATTTACATGATATTGCACATTTGAAAAGTTCTAGTTTTGAATCTTTGTCTTTGAGAACTTTCCTTCCCAGTCTGTGGAAATGTTTCATAAAACTAACTTATGGCTTCTTTTTTTTCTTCAAAATTACTCTCACATTTTAAAATAAATTATACAAAACAGGCGAAACTCTTATTTTCAAATTATCAAATATGTATTAGTAAAGACGCTTGACCATTCAGAGTAAAACTTCGTACTAATCCATGACATTGCTGAATTTGCTGAAACTATCTTCAGAAAAAATCTAAGTGGGAAAATTAAAAACTGCAAATGATTTATAATACATTGTAAACACTTTGTGAAAATAGAGTAATGCCATTCAAGAAGTGCACCATACCATGACCTTTTTTTTATGGCAGTGCCGCTTTTGCACCTTTTGGACGTAAAATGCACAGCTTTTGGAGCTTTTTCAAAATTCTTTGCTAGAAAAAAAGTGTTTATCACTGAACAAAATGTATCTTGCTGATTTGTGTTGCCTTAGTACATCCCAAAGTTAATAGTATTTATTGAGTAATAATGCCCTTTTGTGATAACATATATATTATTAGTCGTACATGTCCGATTGATGACACTCGTTGAGTACAAAAAAATAGATTGTACATGTACGATAGTGGCACTTTC
>JAUELU010000042.1:5708850-5719223 GCA_032357145.1 Evasterias troschelii | reverse complement strand
AGTGATCTAACCTTAATATCAGTACTGCCAGTACTTGTATTAATGATCTACATGTACAACCGTAGATCATTAATGCAAGCTTTAAACACTGATCATTGAGGATTGGTGTTCCTGTAGCCTGTGAAAAGCATTGCTGGTCTTGCATGGTTTCAAATATGTACTTTTTGGAGAGGGTTCTTAAGAAATGTTTTTTTTTATATGTCTAATTATTCTTTGTCTTATAGTAGGTCATTAACCCTTCCTGAAGTGACCCACATCAGCTGGCATTGTCCGTTTAATTACATTCATTGGCAGGAGTATTGATCAGATGTATGTTTTACACATGGCTGAGCTCTCTGAAATTTCCCATGGAGAAGACATATTGCTTTCACTTCAGTTAAAGCAAAAAATGCTGACTGTCGATGCCCACTTTCATATTATTATTTATTATTATTAAGTTTATTTATACAGGGTAGTTCCATTGGTGTGAAAACAATAGTCTTCCTGATGGCCCTGTAATAAACAATACATACAAAAAACATGAATGAAAACAAACCCATAAAGTAACAACAGCAGTCTGAACTATTGGGAACAAAGGCAGAGAAGACTCACCAAAAAATGAGCTAGAGAGAAACAAAAAAAATAAATCAATGACTTGGTAAACGCTAGTACATTGAAGTGAAAGAAGTCAAGGTGGGCTCATGGTAGAATCTCTCAGGAAAACCGTTCCACAAAAAGGAGCCTTCCTAAGAAATGCATAATTTGCCTTTGTCAGTCCGAACTTTAGGCACACACAACCCATTACTCTCTGCGTTTCTTAGGGATTAATTATGCTTTATAGCCGTAGGGGTAAATGAGTTGCACAGATTCTTGGAGGAATTACTATTATGAAATTTCCATCATAATTTCGAGAAGACAACATCAACTTCAAAAACCTGTTTAGCAGAAAATCAGTTTTGGATTAAAAATACTTTTCGATACCCGTGGTGATTATTTTTTGTCAGGAAACTTAAGTTTTTCGCCTAGCCATTAATAAGTTGTTTTGTAAATTGAAACTCCAGTTCTACACCCATATAAAGACGTTTTTTGTTTGACATTTACAGATTTTATTGGATTATATATACCACCAAACCATGACCACAAAGATGCTGTGAAACAGTTGCCTGGGTGCGCGCAATTTGCCACAATCTGCCAGCAAAACAAATTTTGTGAAATACTTAAGGTTTGACTCTCATGTCTAAGTTTTGCAAATAAGTGTTTACTTTTATTTCTTACAAACTGCAAAAAAATTGTTCAGATGTATACAAGGTTTTTTGTGTGTTTCAGTTACTTGTAAGCAGGGTTCGTTTTCTCCGTAGATTTGTTTTGAGCTAATCTTCCAAAATTGTTGAGCTTGGTTTGGCCTTGAATCTGACTCCTGATTAACTTTGTATAAAATAATAAAGTAAAAGGTAGTGCAGCTGAAATTTTGATATTTTTGCAAAAATTTCTTTAAATTGATTTATAAACCTTTAATATTTTATGCATTCTGATTGGTTGATACATTGCTATGTGGGATTGCCTTTTAAGGACTTTTGATTGTAAGTTTTTTAACGGAAATCCAATAGGTTGGGTAGTCACTATATTGATAATTTTCGAAGTATGTGATAAAGGCTGAAGACAGTTAGCACTTGATATTATGGAAGCCTGACCGAACAATACACGGGCGAATAATGGTTGTGGGCTTGATCCACCTAACATGCAGTCTCTCACAACTTGGGTGCGGGCTTGGTCCACTCTGCATTTATCCACATACGATGGTCATACGCGCATGGGTCTGAAGAGTAAAGTCACCCAATCAAGATTACACACTTCTACCATTTCACTTTCGATGGGCAAAATATTTTTCAAAATAAGAACATCAACATTTTAGTTCTTCCTAAATCGATATCAGAATTTACCGTGTAACAGTTTACCGATAGTGCAAACTGCAGCCTGATTTTGTGTAGGAATTCAGCCTAGACAAAAATTTGTTATCACATTCCATTTGACATCCAGTAGGAAAATTTGTGACGCATGATTCAATTTAAGTGTCAATTCAGCCAACAAGAAAAAACAGGAACACAGGATAAGCATGCTGAGCGCTACATGTAGCAGCTAGGTCTGTTAACTAACAAACAGTTTACACAGTTTTGTGTGCCAGGCAGTTTCTTCTTTTGTTGGCAAAAACAAAGTTGCATGTCTGCTTACACCATGCAGTTTGCCGCCATTATCCCATGATTATGAACGTTAGGTCTGCCAGGTTGACAGTCCATGAGCCAACACCTTTTTTCCGTGTAGAATATGGACGTTACTAGGCGTGTACAATCTGCAAGTGAGATGTTCTTAAATTCTGTAAACAAAAGTTCGCTTCTTTTGGGGGATTCCTCACATAATTATAATTTTTTTAAAGAAAAATAAACGTCAATGGCTATAATACACAAACTGCACAATAACAAAACTAAAACCAAATCAGACTAAGTTTATTTGAACACAGAAATCTCACTTATGGCTTTTATAACTACATCATTGACAGTGGGACAGTCCTGTCAAATGGAGACATTTTCTCAGCTGTTCTGTTGAGAAAGGTCAAGGTTCAATCTTAGCCTACCCAAACATCTTTCCCTGTCCTGATTGCAGCAAGGATCCTGCGACTGTTGATTTACATTTGGCCCTTGAGGTCTATTTATGTAAGGTACAATGTAGATCCACCTTTCTGCATGTGTGTTATGAAGAATGTTCATCTGCTTCTACTATACATAAACAAATGAAAGGTAAAAATAACCAGATCAGTTTACATGTGTGGCTTCCGTGACCATGTCTGCTTGTCTTAATTCCATGTCTGAAAATGAGTATTAATTTTCATCATTTTTTTAAAGAGAGAAATTTGAGGGGAGACAAATGCATGCAGTTCCAGCTGTTTTAAAAAGAAAGAAAAAATCATGCTGTATGTTGGCATAATGATAAGGCGCAGTAATTTTAAATTTGTATACTTCTGTTCAGCGGATAAGGTTTCCGCTCAATTTTCCTAGTTTATTTTTCTTTATTTTTAAACTTTACATCAGGATAAATGACCCGTTGTAACATTTCCTATTTTCCTTTTTTTTGACATTTCTAATTTTGGATGTCTGCCAGTTTGTTCATCCTGTTTCTTATAGATAGTGACTCTGACGTAAGTAAGAAGCACAGGGGAAGGACAACTAAAGTGTATTACAACAAAATAGTTCTTGAATTTCTTGAATTGGAACTGCACAAGGCTGTTGGCAAAAGGTTAACATGCTATTACTATACGTTTACATAAGTTAAGTGGCGAGGAAAAGTCTAAATGAATTCAAAACATTTCTCAGTGAAAAGTTTTGCATCAATTAAACTGACAAATAAAAACAATTATCAACAAAAAAATAATTTCTTGAGTTTCTTTTTTTTTAATGGATGAAAATAGAAAAGATAAAACAATAGCACCTTAGCAATGTAGCTCCCTATAATTTGTTCAATTGTTACTTTTTTACAAACATTATTGCTTGTAATGTACGTACATCTTTGGCCTTCACTCACAAACAGTTTCTGTACAAGATGAATTCATTAATTAATGACATGCGTGTCTGCAGAACTCTGTGTATCTGTACTTGTTGTACTGCCTTTGTTAAATTTTTCCTCTCAGGCGCCAGTGCTGGTGCTAGAAAATATCTTGGCAAATTTCCAGTAACCGGAGAGTTGAGGGTTA
The DNA here is from genome assembly GCA_032357145.1 of Evasterias troschelii. Taxonomy (NCBI): domain Eukaryota; kingdom Metazoa; phylum Echinodermata; class Asteroidea; order Forcipulatida; family Asteriidae; genus Evasterias; species Evasterias troschelii. Next base: position 5,715,502 of record JAUELU010000042.1, on the reverse strand, counting down.
CTTCAAAAAAGGTTGAGGCAGGGGAGGTGCAATGAAACATTTTGTAAAACAGAAATTTAAACTGAGTTTACTTTGTCATACATGTACCAAACACCGCAGTCAAGTGGTCAGACTGCAGGGCTTGCAATCACAAGGTTGTGGGTTTGAATCCTACCAAGCTAACTACTGATTCCACAATACTTGAAAAAGTCTCATGAGAGAGATAGGCTGTTTCCAGCTTGGTGTTTATATCCCCATGTGGGAGCTTTGGTGAGTTCCAGTGTTGGGTAGATCATCCAAACAAACAAACAAACAAGTGTTGTTACTCACTTGAATTCTCATTAACAATATATCTTCTGTCTTTAGTAAATATTTTAAACCAGGGATTTTGTGTGAAGTACACACAAATTTATGCCAGAAAAAAGTGTGTCGTCGTTTGTCTTACCCAGTGCAAGGTTATTCTTGTCATTTGTGTCTCAAGAGCTCAAAAGTGTAATGTTTCCATTGAATTAAACTTTTTATTTGTACAGTTTGTGTATCATTACTAACATAGGGCTTGATAGCTCAGTTGGTAAAGCCTCGGCACGTTAATCTCGAGATCGTTGGTTCAAATCCCGATCTAGTCAATTTTTCTTTGTTCAACACAAAATCATTTAAATTAACCCAGTCAGTTTCCCTTGTGGTTTATTATTTGTTACTATTTGGTCCATTTACTATTTTGTTGCCCAGTTTTATCTGCAGGGAAATTATATGCCTACCTGTACATTCCTGCCTCACACCAAATGCTCTCACATTCTCCTGACTTCCATTGGATTAAATACATGATCTTCACAAACACAAGCAAACCCCTCAAAGTCTTTGTGAAATTGAACAAATTAAGTTCATAATGCAAAAAAAACAAGCAGGTAAAATAGATTGCGCAAGTTTTAGTTTGTTCCCATGATCCTATTGACCCTTTGCACTGTCTGCCCATGGTCTACCATTTTGGGAGTCAAATTGTATGTATGGATATGGTGAACATGTAGACGGTGTGATTCATTCACTGCACAGTAACACATAGGTAACACTGCCTTCCAACATGGCGCAACCAAGATTTATTGTTGTGAGTTGGCCCTCTCCTAAGTATGTCATCTCAATTAAATGACTAGGGAGAACAAATTAATCTTGGAAGATAAGAAAATGGTTTAGCTAATGTAGTTTAGCTGCATTGAGATGCTTAAACTTTGTGTACTTTTCAAGTCCTGCATCAATTGTTTTTGTTTGTCAGTGTTTCTGCAATTATGTAACAAGCCATTTAATAGGCCAGTGGTGTGTTTCTGCAATTATGTAACCGGTCATTTAACAAGCCATTTAACAAGCCATTTAACAGGCCAGTGGTGTGTTTCTGCAATTATGTAACAGGTCATTTAACAAGCCATTTAACAGGCCAGTGCCTGTGAAGCCTGCCCACCTACAGGCTTTACATCGATAAGGCCTGCTCCATTCCCACAATATTACTACTAAAATGGCTCAAAATTTTGAGGAAAAAGTGTATATTTGACCACAAGCTTGTACACAGTAATGTTGACTTTTCTCTGAGCAAGAGACAAGGACATTCGTAGTTTTAGTTTCATGGTGTGAACATGGACTTAGTAAGTGGTCCAGTGGATACTTCAAATCCTGGTTACATATTTGGAAACTGTGGGGACACTGTCTGACCATGGTCTGACACAGTCGCTCATACAATTATGACTTGTACATATGTACAATGTGTTTTTGACTTGACCTTGTCTGCTGCATGCAGCAAAGGAACATATGAAATAGTTTCAAAGTGCATCTGGACCAACCGTGCGTGCAGCACATCCCTGTATGACACAAGCCTGACCTAAATGGTATGTGACCTATATTCATGCGTTTTAAAAGATATAGCACCTAGCCGCCTTGTCTATCGATTGTTTTCTCCCTGAGTTGGTTTGACGTACATGAATCCCAATAGCGGCATTATGCTGGCACCACAGGCTGTACAGACTTTGTGTATAGTAGCAGCACTTGTGTAGGAAATCATTAATATTTCTGGAGTGTGATGTATATGGAGTGGGTAGTCAATAATCATCCGGATCCAGGCCTAGTCATATTCTCTGTGACAGTTACATGTATGGTTGGATGTCTATTGTACCCTGAGTTACAACTTTTACAATTTAATTGAAAACCCTTTGTGTGTGGATATGAAATGATGGATTGGTCTCGCATTCAATCTTTGCTTAGGGTGAAAGATGCAAATTGGTACTGTGACTATCCACCAAAGTTTGCATCTAAAAGTTGGTAGTGGTACTGTTTACAAGCCTTTTCATGTAGGTCAGCTACATGTAAAATTTACCCATGCAAATCCTTAAGGTCTTTGGTGCTTGGAGAGTGCCCGATTTGCCCCAAATGCAATTGACCTTAAATGTTTGGTCTTAAAAAGAACTCAAACAAATGGGAAAAATAGGATTCTCTTGTTTATAAACACCGGTAACATCTTTCTGTGATTGAAGGTGTAACATCCTTCAATTTCTGATCAGTATCTTTGAGTTTACCCGCATACCTGTCTCTTCGTTTTTACACCACTCGATCTTGTCTAGCATTCTTGGAGTTATCTCTGACAAGTAAAATAGAAGGCAAAAGGCCGCCCTTGATTGAAAAATAATATGTTTTAACAAAAAAACAATTGTAGCTGGCAGAAAGTAATGTTTTAGCAAACAGCTAGGTCAAGTCCTTGTCCTGGTTTATTTTTGTGTGAACGTACGTGTGGCCTCATCTGGCAATGGCTACATGTGTCGCTTTGTGACCTACAATATTGCTGTGACGTACAATATGTTGTCAGGTTGTTACACAACTCTTATATGGACGTAGACATCTTTGCCTGTCTACAGCCATTATTGTAGGTGAAGCAAGTATAATAGGACACCAAATTTCTTTTTTTTTGGGGCGGGGGGCGGGGAGAAGGACTGGAAGGACATGTAGGTGCTGACATGGTGTACTGGAGGTCTGTCTTTGATGCAAGTTTCACTAATTAATGTACAATATATATTATCACTGAAAATTACTAATAATGTGTCTCTCCCCCCCCCCCCCTCCCTGTGACCAACCTACTTTCTGAATGGGCTGAATGGTCTTGAGGGTGCGTCTGATTTGTAACAATGTTTTTAAAACAAGATCCATTGTTGTTTTGTTATGTATTTATTTGTTTAAGATGGCCTTGGCAAATGATTTAATGGTTGACTTTTTCAGTCAAAAATGTTCGTTGGCACATAATCAGTGTATGGCAAAAGTTTGTTAGGGGAATCACGTAAATATCATGCTTGAGTAATCTACAATAGGTTTACGTCTTCTTTCATGGTTCAACCCAAATCCATGCAAATGGATCATGCGTGACTTGAAAGCTTTGTTACCTCTGTCTTGTAAAATTGTATTAATTTACATGTTGTACAAATGCGGTTGATTGATTTTATAGATGTATTTTAGTTGTTGCCTGTCATATATACATGTATTCTTTTTCTTGACTTTTTGTTCTGGGATGATTGATAGGCTAACCTTGAGAGATATAGTACAATACCCAAATATTGATGTGAATTGATGGACTGCTGTACAGGATTGTACAATTAGTACAACATGCCTTTACCGTTGTATCCCCCCAATGGTCAGATGATCATTAACCAAACTGTGCTGGTTCAATCTGTCTTAATCATGGGAATTATCATTTATATGTCCAGGCTACACAAGCGCATCATCAAGAGTGGTTTGTAGTGATTCGTCTGCCGTATGGGTAGGACTTCGTAAAGTTTAGCAAATTAACCAGCTAAAGAAGGTGAAGGTTAATTGAGGAATTGGGGTTGACTGAATGAGTTCACCTGGATTCCTATCTTGTAGTAAGTGTACTCTGGTTAGTAATCACAATGAGGAGTTTATGGAATTTATTGTCATGTCCTTGAATCAGTGACAAAGAAAGTGCACGCAGTGTGTACTTTGTTTTGTGTGATACAATTTAGCCACCGTTATTCATTGTTGTCTCCCAAAGTATCTGATCCAGTTAAAAAATTTGCATGACATTATGACCATTTTGTGTACCTGAAATTGCTTTAAAATTAAATAAGGAAAGTTCATGTTGTAGTGGGCTTTTGTAGCTTTCTTGGTCGGAATCGTTGCTAATCTGTTTAGGGGAGTGGTATTAGCGTTACAAATGGTGCGTTGCCTCTGTTGTATTGTGTTCCCTGTTGTCGTTAGTTTGTTGTTAGGTCAACTTTTTGCTAATTGGTGCATGGAACTCAAGAGGATTTGCTGATGGTTTTGTAGTTGCATGAGCCCGTGGTAATACTATAATTGTTTGCTTCCCTGTAGGTTAACTTCATTTGTGTGTCTTTAGGCACATAGGGAACACGTAAATGTTACACGTAAATTGTACAACTATTGTATTTATCTCTTGTACACTTTGTGCACCCATCACAATGCAAAAAACTTTAATATTAGAGCACTTCTGATTCAGATATGTATTTTAAAAACTGTACCATAGAACTAAGTGTATATCAAGATTCTTACCAGGTCTTATCTGAAAAACTTCTTGGATGTGTGAAAATTATTTACAGCTTTATTTAGTGTGTGGAATGTCTAAAACTGATTTCCACTCCATGATGGTTAGTAGATGTGAAGGCTTGAATGTGCAAGAGGCCCTGTTGATAGATTAGCGGCATCTTCCTGTGATTTGGACCATGCAGTTGTGTTCTACCAGTAAACATGTTTGAGTACTTGTGCTAATGGATTCACACCAGTGAAATTGTCCTCATCACCTATAAAAAAAGGAATGCCATGTTCCATTTTGTCAGTAGTTATAGCTGTGCCTCCTGAAATATTTCCTGTGAAGGGATGGGATATTCACACCAATTATCTTTCCAGAAAATGAATTTTAAACAAGCATTAGAAAGTCAAAACTGAGGAAGATATCAAGATTTTGTTTAGTTTCCTTTTAAAAAAGGGATTTGACACTGTCAACTTGAGAGGAGTAGAAATAAATTGTATTAAACTTCGAGAAAAATAGGTTACTATGTGTTTTGTTATGGTTTGATGATGCAGAAAAATGCTGTTAGTTTCAGTTTGAACTTTTTCAGAAAGGACAGCTGTTGTATTCCCCCCCCCCCACACAAAAAATAAAAAATCAAACTACTGGAAGGCTTTTTTGACAATCTAGCAGACAATTTATACGATGAGTTATTCCACTACGCATAAAATTGAAAGCTCATCAGAACAGTAATTAAGTTTTCACATAATATGCAGTGTGTAAGCAGTTGTTCTATTGCATCATTCAGGTAAAACAGATAGCCATTCAATTTAGCAATCCACTCAATCCACTCAATCAGCATTCAAATTCGCAGCAGCTTTTGGCAGAAATCTCTAGTTGCATCTGCTCTGCCAAACTGAATGCAAATTTTTAACTGAAACAAGGCCTTAGTTTAATTAGCTACAATGCAATAGAAGTTTATGTACCTCAAAGAAAAATTATAAACCACAAGGGAAACTGACTGGGTAAATTTTAAATGATTTTGGGTTGAACAAGGAAAAATTGACTAGTGCGGGATTTGAACCAACGACCCCCAGTTTAACGTGCCGGTGCTCTAGTAAATTTTTCCTTGTTCAACCCAAAATCATTTAAAATTTACCCAGTCATTTTCCCTTGTGGTTTATTATTTGATATCTGATATAAAAAAGTCGCATTCCCTCATGGTGATCCCCTGGCTGCCACTTCCCAGGTTGTATTGTATACTTGGGTGTGATCCTTGGCTACACGGCAGTTTAAGGTTGAATGGCTTCTGACTGGCACCCACCGAACAAGGGTATTGACAAAATAGGGAGACCGCCATCATAGGGCTAGATAGCTCAGTTGGTAGAGCACCGGCACGTTAATCCGGAGGTTGTTGGTTCAAATCCCGCTCTAGTCAATTTTTCCTTGTTCAACCCAAAATCAAAGAAAAATTGAATGACAGTTTCAGTTGAAGAAAGTGAATGTGAAAAAGACTAGGTTTTTCTGCAAAAAACTACAAGGAAACCTATGTAATGAAACTTATTTTCATGTTGACTGTTCAATTCAGGAAGCTTGACAAAATAATGGCAGTATAACTAAAGTCGGTAACAAAGCAATCAATTACTGGCCCATCACTTCCCAAGTACAACTTTGAAAAAAAAACTCTGTACCTGTGAGCAGTACTTGCTCCTTGTACCATAGTCTGACAGATTTATCATGAGTTATTTCCATTATTTTATAACACTACTGCTCATCAATAATGTCCACTTTCTCAACAAGCTTCCTCTATGAGACCTATGTACACCTGTATCAGATCAACAGTTCAGAATTCCAGCATCTACCCCCACCATACACATCCAGTTGAAAGATTTACAAGATGAAATCTTGCATGTTATTTATAGGCCCCTCTTACTTGATTGCAGTGTATAATAATTCTGAGGAGAGGAGTCAAAGAGCAAGAGGGTTGTTTCTAAATGAAGCGTCTTCATAATAAATTAATCCTGCCATACATGCTGCTTACTTTAAAGGGATAATTATATATTATAATAATTAGATTTTAGTTTATTGAAAAGTAAATCAACTCATGTCCTTTAATCTTTACTCAAGAGAGGTATAGCAAAACTCCAATGTGAACATTGAATT
>JAUELU010000042.1:5662783-5674565 GCA_032357145.1 Evasterias troschelii | reverse complement strand
CATGACCGGGACTCGAACCCACACCCCGATGACTAAACCACCAGAACTTGAATCCGATGCTCTTAACCACTTGGCCACGACACGCTACGATCGTTGTCATAAATTATTGCACATAATGTGCTTGCAATAATTTGGGTACATATTACTTGTACTTGTACAAGAAAAGCAACCAGGGTTGGGGGGGGGGGGGTTACAGCTTCCATACTAATACACTGATTTGAAAGATGGCTGCTTCATAGTAAAGATGTACTAATTCATAGCCATGATGTTGACTTTTGTTTGTATCAGAAATGTCACCTTTTACGGGTCAAGTGTTCAAACTGCATAAGGGTCTTAATTTAAAGGAGCTGTAGTGCTCCCATGGCGGAAGTTCAAACTTTCAAACCAATTTAGAAGAAGACTCTTTGCTGGAGTTTACATGTACCAATCCTCTTCAGAGTTGTACCTGAGGCTCTGTAATATCAATAAACAGAGTGAAACTCCCTCCCAGATTAGCCAATTAGGGTGTAATTTATGGAGCAATTTTGGAAGACATCTTAAGGTCAATGGGATGATGTTTACAGCATAGTCTGGAAGATGTGTGTGAAGACATGGTGGAGTTGGGAGGATCATCCAGGAAGAAAAAGGAGTGAATTTCATAAAATCCTTGAACCATTTAATGTTGGTTGCAATGAATAAACATTTGAGTACCAACTTCAATGACCCTTTTTTCGCAGGTTGGATTTAAGTGTACTTTTTTCAACATCAGTCGACTCTAGTCTTTGAATTCAAACAAAACCATTATGAAAAGAGATATCTGACTTTCCCCCCCTCATGTGTAATCTCATGAATGGGAGAACATAATTGACTTTCAAATAAAAGCTTCCTACAACTCCCGAGTGAAATGCCATGGAAACAAATCAGAAGCACTAAAAAGAATACCTTTGAGGCATAGAGATTTTTTTTACAGCATGCCGTCATGCCCAGTCTTTGAGTAAAAGTAGAAGACTATGCAGAAAGCCTTCTTGATCTCAAAAGACTCTCTTGGGCTTTTGAGAAAGGCATTCTTAAGAACAAGGGAGCAATTTACTGAAGATTAAATCAACCTAAATGACAATTAAATTCTCAAGGTTAAAAAGCTTGTAAAAAGCAATTTGGCAGCTAAGGGAGTTCTCAGAAAAACCCCCCACCAAATTTACAACAGTTTCTGGGGCACTGAAACCCCGCTGGAACTAACAGACTTAACACTGACTGGTTATCTAGGTTATTGGCTTGTTAAACACAGAACTACAAATCAGAGCACAAATCACCTGGAGCATTTTGCGACTAAAAAGTACAGTCTTTCTTTGCGTGGTCTTGTACTTTTGACTTGCATTTTGTGTGTTTTTCTTGTGGTTCCAGTGCTGCTGTACTGCTGGTAAAGTACAACATGCTTCATTGGATCTTCGTATGCCTCAGTTCAGATCTTATAACAAACATTCCAAGCCCCAGATACTGTCAGCAAGTTTCCATTTACATTGGGCGGTGATATTCAATTGGCAACAATACTGGACACTTTTAAAAGTCGCTACACTTTTATAATTAAAACGGAAAGGATGGTCTGAGATTTTCAATCTGAAGAAGACTTCACTTGCTAGGATTGTGAAAGTTAGTTGCAAGATTTTATCAATTATAAAGATAAAGCACTGCATTGGAAACAACTGCACTCTTAACAAGAATATATGATGGAATTGTAAAAAATAAGAGTCTTTTCTGGTATGGCAATTGTTTTGAAAGCATGTTATTTATACAGAAAACATGTTGGCATTATTGGTTGATGCTTAATGAAAAATCTGATTACTTTTTGTAGGGGAAATTTTAAAGATTAGTTTCAGGCGAATGTACAGATTGGAATATATGTTTTCCCCACCAAACTAATGCTTCACCTCACATACTTGTAAGTATCAAATCATTGTGTTAACCAGAGCGGTGTCTGGGTGTCTTTTGGACACCCTGTTGTAAATTGGACATCCTGTTTTATCTGTTATTTACATTTAAATGTATTGCTAGTGATTACTTTGAACTTTTGGACACCCTTTTACCAAATCCTGGCTTTAACATTGTATCAAATACATTATTAAAAAAATAGCACCATGGTGTATAGCTTAATGAAATTAATTGTTCAATTTCCAGTAAATTTGAACGAGCCAAATCATTCAAGGTGTACTCCCCAAAAAGAAGCTCAAATTGTAACTAATGTTCTACTGAGGTTGTGTTAAAAGGGGCGTGTCCTGAGTACAAGTGGGTGGATCAGTCAATTAGAGTAAATTAGAGTCAATTTGAGTCATTGTTTTTACTGCTGTCTGATGAACACAGTCCAACAAAGTGCATTTTACCAGCTGCTCTCATGCAGTATCTAGCAATTCTCGTGGGAGCTTCATATGTGACGTAGACAACCCTAGAGCATAGCATGGTACAACCCCCTTCTACCCTTCTACACAGTGAAGTGCAATCACAGGGGACTCCATCGATCCAACTTTTGATTGACTTTAATAAATTGTGTCGTATCGACGCCTGCCTACATGCAAGTGCGCCCACTAAAGCATTCATGTGCGTGTTCAGAATCATGTTAATTACGACGGAAGAGAAGGGAAAAAAATGGTCTGCTGCCACCAGGCATCGTCAACATCATCTGTTGTATTTGGAAGCAATTCTGAGATGTCTCACTTACAGACATGGCATAGATTGACTGTTTTCTGAAAGGTTAATTGATGACATTAATCTAAAAGCTTCCTTGGTACATGTCTTAAGTTGGTATTGCTTCCAATCACTAGTACAGCAATGGTAATGATTGAACAAGAAGAAGATTATTTTCAATCTGAAAGCTGACTTATTATGTAGATCAGACGGTTACAAGTACTCCAAATAAACATTTTCATCTGGAATAATGTCAAAGTAGAGAAGAAAAGTATTTGAAGGCCCACAAAACCTCCATTGCTTATTTTGATGGCCCTGATCCAAATTAGCAAACACATGAATATGAGTAAATTTTTACTAATTGTGAGAATTGAAGGAAAATAAGTACCAGTGTTTTCAAGGTTTTGGGTTAAAGAAAGTTATCTAAAAAACACAGTTTGATTTATTTTATTTTAAATTAAGTAGAAAAAATGAGTGGCACCTAGGATTGATAAAGACTCATAGTTTGACTCTCCCAAAGACCAGTGGTGTGATGTATACCTGAAAGAATATTGAATTTGAAATTGATGTCTGTTATGTGTTTTTTTCTTACCATGAAAGGCAAGATATGTAACGTGTGTGTAATTAATTGTAACAAATCGATACGCATGTTTTTTTTTAATGTGTGAGGGCTTTTGTGAAAGCGCCGTCGTGCGATCAAAAACACAGTCAATTAAGCATTACAAACATCTTTTTTAGAATGTGATTATCTTTTTAAAATTAGATTTCCTCGGTTATTAATCCATGAAATGTACTTTTCCTTCCTTTGAATCAGGATTTTTAAGGAACTTTCTGAGTTCAATTGTTAACAGCTCAGCCGTGTCACACAGACTATGTACACTCTAAATGCAAGAGATTTAAAAGTTAATCTTTAGGATTGTAGTTAGGGACCAATCATTTCCAGAAATCAAACCTATTAGATTTGAATTTAAACATAGATTTGAATTAAAATTGAATAGGTTTTAGTTTAAATCTAGTAGATTCGATTTTTAAATCTGAAAACAATTGGTCCCTAACTACAATCCTAAAGATTAACTTTCAAATCTCTGACATTTAGAGTGTAGCCCAACAGATACTCGTCACATGAACTAGAATTATAATTTTATTGTTCGCACCATAAAAATACAGAAATTTGGTTTACATTGGCACAAAAGAATAGAACATTCGTTTAGTTAAAAACATTAATTTAGCAACATATGAGCAGGTTATTTCACCATTGCTCCTTCTACTGAGAACCAGAACTGAAAGCATTACTGCCAACTTATTCAATTGGTTCTCCAATCCACTAGCTGTAGCTTCTTCCCTTTCATATGAAATTCTATTGCTCAGTAATAGAAGGTAGTTTCAAGTAGTTTTCCAAATGTCCTTATTGACTGAAGAAAGATGACTTTGACAAGGAGAAGTTATTTCTCATTTTCAGGTATTTCTGGGCCAGACCAGACTTACAAACATATTTATTTGCAATTGTGAAAAAAAAGTGGGTCATTCATCATATAAGAGGATGTTAACATGAACATTTTGATTAACCAAAGAATGTTGATGTTAATACCTCATGAGAGAGAGAGTACGCAATCACCTGTAACAACTTTTCATGTTTCCATGTGTTGCTCCTAGAAGCCCTGGAGCATTATTGCTTCATTCCCTCCCCCCTCCATCATCGTTTTTGACCCGTACGTGTGGTGATACACTTCTGTCAGCATACCGCCCCTCTTTTTTTTTTGGTGCCTGCCGCAAGGCAAACAAAATGTTCCGAGCATGTGCGGTTTCGGAAATCCACTTAAACCGTCTAATCCTGAATCCCCTCCCTTTGGCTGCCCAGGATTATTGAATTGGAAAAAAAGGAGGGCAGGGATTCGTGGTCAAGTGAACCTGCTTGCACTTACTCATCCTCCACGCACAATGGACGCCAGACCCAGATATAGCCTTGATTTCTCTTCACAAAGCTGGGTCAGGGGATTCCAATGTTGCACTCTACACACCCTCTGATATGTAAAACGAGTAGGGTTTCTTCTTAGTGTGTTGAAAATTGGAATTAGAATGAGAACAACATGTTTGTGGGCCGTTTTGAAAACCAACCTTCCGCTTTAATCCTGTTATTTTCCTGTCAAGTTGGCTTCTGATCCACAACCCCACCCCCCTGTTGACACCCGTTCAACAAGTGAAGGCAATAAACAATGAGAAGCATTCTTAGCTATGTTTTCTGACTTCTGTCAAAGGAGAATATGACGTGAGGCTGAACCTGCTGCCACCCATGATCTGTGTCAAGTTCCCTATATTTGCAAGAGCAGACGTGACTGCTGATTCCCATCATACCATAACGAAACCAGACTATAACCTTCCACTCTCTCGATTTAATAACATTGATTTGCATCGGAGAAATGCAAGATGGTGGCGCCATGATAAAGTCATCTCCCACTACAGGTTTGTCCCCAAATTCTGGCAATATTACTATTTTAGCAGTCACCTGGTAAGAAAAGTGCTCCGGGGTGGTCGGTCTAAAGAATTACCAGTCATGAAGCAATAAATGTGTCATTATATGTATGTTATATATTTATTTTACTCTCAAAATGAACATTTGGAGGATCTGGTTTTTAAAACGTTTTTTTTGAATACATTTTTGTTACAAAAGCTAGTCTGTTGGACAAGTTAGGACTGATTCTATGTATTGCTTTGTGTATCTGGCTAATTGTAACATTTTGGGCACCAGTGGAATATGCACGGGTGATCACCAAATTATTTGGTAAAGTCTGATGACATTAGTTGCATGGCTGGCCTTCCTGAATGATATGGGCGAGGAAACACAGTGATACACATGTAAGCAAATGCTTGTTATAACCACTCCACCCTCCTCCCACCCCATCCCTAAAAAATATAAAATTAAATAAATGAATGAATTAATAACAGTAATAAATTAAATAGTTTTTACACAGAATTTACTGAAGGCTTGGTGACAATGTTTTTTGTTCCTGTGTTCAAGAAAGCGACTGAACCTGAGATGGTTAATACATTTATCTTGATTTTAAGAGAGAATCATAAGAAACAGCATATAGTAACAGCTTATTGTGCCCACCTTTAAAGCCTGGCAACTTATACAGTTCAACTGTGGAGCCACTTACTTGTAAATCATTAAATGTTGTGGTACATGTATGTACAACTCCTTGACCATGCCCCTGATATTAGAAACGACCCAATATTGTTTGAGTTCAGACATGCAAAAGTATTCCTATTTCCCCTCTATGTCCTCCACACTTAATTGCTTGCGGAGTGCGTGTTTGGATTTTTTAGCATAGCAGTTGACGGTTTGCTATACACATTTGAAGAGTCTTATACGAGAACAAACCGTTCCACACAGAGGAAACATACGCATGACTTAAAGGTTCGGAATATTCTTCTTTTGAAAATTCCTGAAACAAAACTCTCTCTGGAGTATACCGAACTTGACCTTTAGTTTAGTTTTTTTCTATCCGGCAAGAAGTCTGTCTCTGGTTTAATCATAATAATAAGAAGACCTCTTTGAATACTTTAAAACTTGTGGTTTATTATTTGATATTTTAAAACTCTTGAAAACAAATCTTTTACTAATAATGTGAACTTTCACCAGGTGATTTATTGATCATGTTACTGAGAATTTGAATGAATAACAATAATTGTTTTCATTTATTTTCCAGTTTTCTTTGGATAGGGTAGCCTATATCAGTAGTACAACTGATGTCCCTAAAAGCCCCGTATACAATCAGTAAAATTTATAACAGTAATTTACAGAGAAATTAAGAAAAGCCATGAATCAAATAACAAAACTCAGAATAAAACAAAAACAAACATCTAAGACGGTTACTGAGAAAAGTTACACAAATCTAAAACACTTTACAAAACAAGGTACATGATATAATAACTAAATGAGTAAAACTATATATGCACAAAGGATTGCACCTTATGTACTGCAGTTACAGGGAGGGTATACCTTTGGCAATTACTTCAAAAATGACTGAGCATAAAATCTTTCTTGGCAAGGAGCAATGCAGGTTTTGATAATGCATGACATTTTGAGAACTGTAGAAACCAGGGTTTCTCAGATTGTGTATTCCAATTACTGACATAACCACTCTAGATCTCAATAACGCTACCACCTTTTAAAATGAATTTTTTACAGGTTAGTTTTATTGTGTACATCTATATTCACACACGAGTAGAACATTCAAAAGGTTCTAAAAACAAAAGGTATACCTTGCCCTTAAAGGGTGTTTGTAACATTGGTAAAAAGAAAAAATATAAGTGATCACAGATTCACACATAACTTACATGGTATAGAGACGGTCATGATGGGATACTCCCTTTGAAATATTTTTGCTTTAAATGCTATAGTTTTTGAGAAATTAGTAAAAAATTACTTTTGATCTCAATAAGTCGAAAACTCGATGTTTGAAACAGTGAAAACACTAAAGGTTTTTCCCCACTTTTTTCTGGTGATTGCAATGACCGATTGAGCTTAAACTTTCACAGGTTTGTTGTTTCATGTGTATGTTGGGATACACCAAGTGAGGATACTGGTCTTTGACATTTACCAAAAGTATAAACTCCCTTTAAGGCAAAAATGTAATAGTTACACACTTTACATTGGAACTATAACTATTTAAAAGACATCCAATAGCAGTAAAAAGGGACTTAGTGAGTATATAAGGTATAAACTTGTACACAAAATTATTTAAGTCAACCCAGAAAACAAATATATTAAATAATAAAGATATTATATATATACACAGAGAGCATTAAAAATAGTTAAAACAGAGATTTGACATTTTTAAAAGCGTGTTGACCTGCCTCTGAGCTGTGGTATACTTTCCATCCCAGGGTATTGAAAAGTACACTTGCCTAAATTTGTCTTGGGAACTCTGGAAAGATAAAGTGTAAAAGGTAAAATTGTAAAAAATACTTGGCTTCATGTTTTTTTTTAAAGGAACATTTCAATTAGCGTATAAAATGAAAACTCAAGATATCTCATAGTTCAAAATTTTTGAAAAGATAAACAATTCAGAGAGAATAGGTCATTAATGATGAATGTTTGAATTATATTTGACTGCCCTTGTATTATTGTCTATAATTCAAAAAGCTTGAGCAACTGCTCAAAAGCAATAATGCGATGCTTATAGTTTAAAAAATACACTGTTTGAGAAGCTGACTGTGGTTTAATTCAATCAGCAAGCCATTCATATAGTCATAAGCCACTCTAAATAGTCACACACAGGTTTTGTTAAGTGGAAATTTAAAAATGTGGATTGGAGCAGAAGGTAATAGTTTCTGCCTCCTTGGGCTCTGATATGAAGAAGAAAGCGCAGAGACATTTCATCAGACCCATAGATGGGGACAGGTGCCTCAATATACGGCCATCTCCTAGGATTGGATTCTGTCTGCTCCGCTGAGATACAAAAACACCAACCTGTACTCCATTCTTTGTCCTGATTACTAAATCACATGGGAGAAAAGGAGGGGGGGGGGTATGGTAACTTATATCCTACAACAGATGGGTTTTGGAGCATTAGTACAAATCATGGTCTATTCTGGATTACTACTTACAAGTTGAGGCATCTCATGTTTCGTCCCAGTGCTAGATTCATATCTGGGTTGTTGTCATCGCAAGTAGATCATTATCCTGCTACTGCCATCTTGCTTTAATAGAAAGAGTTGTATACTAGTCTGCTAGGACCAGAGTGAGGCTTAGAGCCAGAGAAGTCTGGTGCTTATCTTGCAATATGCCGATATTTCAATGATTTGTATGGACCCCTTCAGGAACTTGACTTTTTCGGGCTGCCATATGCAGAGACGTGATAACCCTCATTAAGGGGATTTGTGTGGACATCGTGCTTGTCACGCGAGGGGTCAGGGGTCAATGGTAGAAGGCCAGGGGTGAATGGTAACGCCTTCGGAGAGTAGAGAAATAATTGCCACCACTAAGTGTTGATCGATGAGTCCAAATGTAACGTGAAGGATTATTGTTACAAGTTTTTTTTTATGGTTAATGGGTTTGATGTATGAGACATCATTTGTTTTTGATTCTCAAATCTGTTCGCTAAGAGAAATTCACTTCGAGAAACAATATAGAGGAAAGTTTGACAAGCAATAATCGTATCATGGCATTTTGACTGGTAAACCTTTCTTCTTATCAGCTTCCAAACGTTTTTTGATGAGCTGTTCAATTTAGTGGAGTGTTACAATTGATCAGACTGGACCTGCTAGTCATTTTACAAATAGAAGGAACTTAAAGGCACTGAACATGTTTTGTAATTGTCAAAGACCAGTATTCTCACTTGGTGTATCCCAACATTATGCATAAAATAACAATTTGGGCTCAATTGGTCATTGAAGTTGCAAAAAAATGATGACAGAAAAAACACCCTTGTTGTACAAATTAGTGAGCTTTCAGATAGGAATAAAAGGCTTCTGGCCAGAAGTCTTTTATTATTTTAGTGATATATACCTTTTTCTCAAAAACTACGTTACTTCATAGGGAGTCGTTTCACACAATGTTTTATACTATCAACAGCTCTCTGTTGCTTGTTACCAAGTAAGTTATTATGCTAATATATATTTAATAATAAAATATTTGTAATTACCAAACGCGTACAGTGCCTTTAAAATGATTTTCCCTTGGATTCAACTATTGGACGGCTCATTGGCGAACTTGTCATATTTAAGAGGTTTTTGATTTGTTTGGTTGTTTTCTTCTTCCTGATTTCAGATTTTTTCATTGAACTCCTTGGGACCTTCATATCTTTTTGAAAAATTTGAAACTGCCATCACAGATATAGAAGACTGGGCCATTATTTTGACCAAATCTTCAGATATTTATTTGAAATGATATAGAGAGTCTGTAAACCGCTACAATGTAACACCTTGTAAAATAAGGGGGTCATCTCCACACCAAGAAGAAACTTGTCAAATTTTCAGGAATTTTCATATTTATACAATCTCATCCCTGGCTAGAAATGTTTTTATCTTTATCCTCAGGATTGTGACTGTGCTTTAGTTTAGAGTCTAAAACTTTAAAATTTTTAGTTCAGTGTTATTGTTTTTTGTTTCCAGTTGCAATATTAACCACCCTCAAAATCAAATTTGAATAATAAATTTACAAAACGGACAAACTACGGAAGAGTACTATTTTATACTGTCTGAAAAGTGTAAGAGACCAAAGCAAGGAAAGGGGGGGGGGGGGGGGGTTGATAAAAAGGATCAGAAGAAAACTGGAACATAAGGTTCTCTAGAGGTAACATTCATTTCCCAGGCATTGCTTTCAATCTTTGTTACTTCGGGGCCCAAGAAAGAGAGACGATGAAGAAGACAGAATTGTGGAAGCTTGAGCGGCAGGGATTACTAGCTGGATTGTTTGCCTCTGTGGAATTCCCATCAAGAAACAGGAATAGTGACATGATTCGGGCAAATTGCTGCGCCAGACTTGCAGAGTTCCCCCGGGGATTTCTATTTTCACTGGCCCATGCCTGCCGCTACACGCCCAAATCTACGCCTTCACGTCTTGAATGTTGTTGTGAGCGATCATGAACTTTTAGGCCAAGTGCCCTAGATACGGTATGTGGTTTGACATACTTGCTGTACAGAGGGACTTGTAACCTTTGCCTTTTTGAGACTAAGTGAAACTCTTTCTGAAAAAACTGAAGAGGCTGTTTAAAGTTCCTCATTGCATCAGATTTCCCTAATGTTAAATTCAGTTAAATTTTGTATAAATAATGAGCCTATATTGGTAACAATACGAATGGTATTTCTTTAGCTGTAAGAAGGGAAAGCTTAATCATGTTAGTGTTGCCCTAGTCATTACAAAAAACTCTTTGTTTGTTACAGTGAACAAATGAACTTATTGAGTTTTTTAGATGAATTCTACTACAATTAATCCTTTGGCATATGCAATTTTGATGTCTTTATAAAAAAAATTATACTGTCTAGTTCATGGTAAGTTACTTTAAAGAATAGAAAAATAATACCAAAGGGGTGGGTGCACTTAGGTCAGCAAAATGCTTATTTTGCCTGACTGATAATCCCCCCTCATGATTGTATGGTTTCTTCCTTGAACCAATCGACCTGCCCTGCTTTTTTGTTAACCCATGAAAACAAATGAACCCTTGTGCTGCACATATTTTTTTTAGTCTATCACAATTGTTAAATATTATGGATTAAAATGCTAAAAATAGCACATAGTTTCAATTAATGCCAGGAGAGAAATTGTTGGTGTATCAATGTACGTGGCAATGTATCTCTGGTGGATTGAGCAGAGAATAAACGTTCTAGCTATTAAAGGGTTGCTACAAGTACAAGATGTTTTCTTTCTTTTTCCAGGGATGCAATTTTTCCGGCTATTGCTGGGATTCCAGCTTTATCATATATCCATATCAAACCGGCGCTCCATCTTTCATCAGGTTGGAAAGAAATTCCTTTCAAACTCAAATAATTGGTCTTTGGTGATCAAGACGCTCGTAGAAGTTTGTCATTGCAATCGTGTAGGGCTTTAGTAAATTTCACAGAAAAATGGCGTATCACCCATTTTCATGGGTGCCGTGAGGCATCAGCTAGCGTTTGAGGGTTCTTGCATTTTTTGTAATGCATGCAAAATAGCCAGATAAGAAGAGTAGCCCATTGCTTGGTAATTAACCAGACAAGTATATGTGCCTGATGTGTGTGATTGCGAGGAAACTATAAATAAATAAAAAGTAAACTTGCGGGTACAACCATGTAATAAAACTCTTTCGTGGGAGTGTTGGCTCTGAAAAGAGCCGGTTTGGGCTCGACGTTTCGAACAGTATACTCTGCTCTTCTTCAGGAGAATGTGTGATTGCGTTTCGAGGCAAGCGTTTTCTGAGTTGTTTCACTGATCAAATTCAATTTGTCTACGAAGGAAAAGATGAGGATTTGAAGAAGCAAACAAAACAAAACAAAGAAAAAAAAATTACAAAAACAATAGCTGTTCAAACTACTATGTTGCAACAGCTGGAAAAAAAAAAAAAAAAGTTAGCTGCAAATGCAAAAGAAACAGTTTTAGTGAGCTGCTGAAGCAGAAAATTATGCTAATAATTTTCTTGCTGTGCCA
>JAUELU010000042.1:5407559-5420156 GCA_032357145.1 Evasterias troschelii | reverse complement strand
ACCAATTGAGCTCAAATTTTCACAGGTTTGTTATTTTGTGCATTTGTTGGGATACACCAAGTAAGAAGACTGGTCTTTGACAATTACCAATAGTGTCCAGAGTCTTTAAGGGTTAAATGGTAAAAATTAATCAGGAATTTTGACCTTAATCTTACATGATATGAGGTTAGCAAAGGCACCAAATCTCTCTCAAAAAAGACCAACAACCCAAAACCATGCTACCTTAGTACTATAGGTTCGTTAGTGCAGTTGGCCATAGATTTCATCAAATTACTTCTGCATATTTTAGAGCTCCTGGTAAATGAAGTTTATTGATCAAGAGTGGTCTACCAGATTAATTTTTGGCTCAAAGAAACATTCATTTGGCGATTTTGATTTATTTTAATAATAAATACAAATTTTTTATTTATACCTCTCTGATCATTACGGATATGAAATTTCAATTATAATTTGCTCTTCAAAAAGCAAACGGTAATCAATACTTTTAATATGTTTTAACGAAATTTTTGCATCATGGTCTTTGGTATGTTTCAAATAAAAATCTTTAGAGAGATCCTGCAACTGCATGTGGTCAAGTCTACATTACATTGGAAGCATTTGGTTTATAGAAAGTAAGTTTATTTAAGTAATTTCTTCAAATCTTTGTAGTGGATTCAATCTGATCATGATCTGATGGACCTCACACACCAGGTGTTTTTTCCATTCAGGTGTCCCATGATTATTTCCATCTGCTGACTTTCCTACGCATGGACACTCACCATCTTTTAAGTAGCTACTTCATACACATGCTTTCTTACACATATTATTTTGGCTCATTTCCCAGCTAAATGTCATTCATTTCTGTGAGAATCCCTCTTTTCACCAGAATGAAACAAGTATTTAATGTGATCTTGGGCCATTGCAAAGGATGGATCAAACTCTTTACTTTCATTCCACCTACAGCCAAAAAGAGGAACGTAAAATTTCCTTCTAATATCTCTTTCAGTTCTTAACACCCACAAGACCATCTTGATGTATGCCCTTGACATATGTATAAGAGATGTCATAATTAAGGACATTATTGCATGTCCTCCCACTACTAGTGTAGACCTACCAGAGGCATAAACGAGGGGGCAGTATCACCCCCCCCCCCCCCCAACCCCCACAGAGATAGAAAAAATGCATAAATGAATGAGGAAAAAACAAAAACCCCCAGAGAAAACAAAACAAATTAACTAAAGAATTAAACAAATAGGCTTTGTCTTTGCCCCTGGCTTGGCAAGTTGCCCACGCCCCCCATGAAAATGTCTGGTTATGCAGCTGAGACTATCGTGTACTAATGTTTTTATAATATCTTTTGCTTTACCATGCTGTCAGGATCCCTGTGTGCAAAGACATTAATGAATACTGGTTTTCCTGATACCAAAAAGAGTCAGTCTATTTGCCACTCTAGCCTCAGTGTGGCTGCATTGATTTACTAATGAGAGAAAACAACACAAGGTGGTCGCTTCATGAAGCTCTTTGCTCATTAGAATAATCTGGGTCTCAATTTCAAGAAACTTAGTAGCAGAAAATACCGCTTAGTAAACTCATCTGCTGAGCATAAATATTTGTCTGAAATAAAACTGCAATTTGGAAGAGTCAAAAACAGCCTTTTATTTTTTATCAAACAATTTTCCACTTGAAATCTTTTTAATCTTTCATTCTAAATTGATTTGATGTTTTCTGAGAGGAAACTAGTTTCCAACTTTCCAATGACATTTTTTAATATAGGTTTTCCCGGCCAATTTCAATAAAAATCCATTAGTTTTAACTCCTGGCTCATTCAATTTTGTTTGAAAACGAATGCTTCGTTGAATCAGATTTCAACAGTCAAAAGGAGTAATTCAATTTCACCAGTTTAGCATTCACTGGTGAAATAAGATCATTCAATTTTATTAGGCCGCAAGACTCATTCAATTTCGTAAAAGCCAGCAGCAAGAGCTGGTCAACCAACAACCATTTCATTTCATTAATGAGCAAACATTTTCCAAATGTTTGCATTTAAATTCAAAGGGAAGGTATACGTTTGGTAATGACTCTGAAAATTAATGGCAATAAAAACTTACTTGGTAAGAAGTACAGCAGCTTTGGATAGTATAATACATTTTGGGAAACTTTTCATTTAGAAGTACTACGGTTATGGGAAAATATATCACCTTTTCTCCCCCAAAATTTGAATTTCAAACCCTAGTTCGAGAGAATTAGGGGATAATGCGTGAATTTGAATGCATGCTAATGAAATTGAAAGCATTTTTGCTGAAATTGGCCGGGAAAACCTATACTATGACTTCTAACTTGGTCAGTCTACAATGAATTTTGCACACAAAAAACACCTATTTCTGATTTGTCAATGCATGAGTGACTGCAACCCATGACAAAAACTGCGCTAGTTGGTCCATGTTGTTCTTCATGAACACTTCAAATTAAACAGATATTCTTGCTAAATTTATTCTGACCAAAGCACTGATTTTCACACTCATAAACTCCAGTATTGTACATAACACTGCACTATTACATTTTGCCCAACATGGTTGCTTTGATAATGGTGGTAAGAAACACGTTAATTTTTATTTTTATCAATTTATAAAACAAATGTTATTGTCACATTTTCTCATACGGAATAGGCCTCGAGGACATTTCCTAACCTTGCTTTCTCTTGGTTATGACCTAATGTTAACAAGAATATGTGAAAGAGGCTTGACTAGCGTTTAGACCCTTTAAATCCTTGCTCTATTTTCAAGTTGCCATAAACCCCAACGGTGGTAGTATTTCCATCGATTTCTAAGCTTCACCATGGCAGGCAAGTGTCAGCAGGAGAGTGGAAGACAACACAGTTGATCTGGTTCTCTTTACCCTCAGGGAAATTGTGGGAATGAAGAAGATTTGTTGTGTGTAATTGTTTTTCACAAGCTGTAGTAATGTTCTCTAAGGGTGAGGCCTTATGGGACCTACAGCAAAGCAGACTAAAGTTGTCTTCATCCCCAGCTGTATGAACTTGTATGTCAATAACCACGGTCTTTATTTCACATTATACATACACAAACACCCTCACACACAGAGTGCCTTTAAAAATTATCATAAAAATGCAGGCAAAATTTCATAATTTACCCTTTTCAGATTAAACTTAGCATATTTTGATGTATTCGTAAAAGAAAAAACACCTGAATCTCCATTCTAAGAGGGTCTCAGAAGTGTCTCAAATTTCATAATATTATGCGCCAGGAGCAGAGTGAAGTAAAATGGCTTCATTCTGTTTTGATCAAAGGATAATTTACAGGTCAATCTTGATACTGCACAACAGCTGCAAGTTCAGGCAAAACAGTATTATGTGTATTTTTTTTTCTCTGGATCAAATTTCATAGAGCTGCCTAAGCAGAAAATATTGCTTAAAAATTGTCTGCTTAAGCAGAAATGAGCAGGATACCAGTAACAAATTGTACATGTGACATGGTAATTTGGTTGGTCACCTTATTCTGGTAAGCAAATTTTGTTTGTGCTTAGCTACTTTTTGTGCTTAAGCAGCTCTATGAAATTGGGCCCTGAAGTGCTATTGAAGCATTATTTTAACAATTCATTAGGAATACAATCAACAATGCTTTTCATGATTGTTCGCACATATACAAAATTACACATTGGTAAAAGCAAAATTTAGTGCACAATGGGTAAAAACATGGAAACTCTATCCTGTCATGCTCTTGTGCTGGCAGATTGAATAGGTTGGCAGTTTTAACAATGAGCGTTTGGGAACAGACTTTTTTGTCATGTAAAATTGTGGATCTAATTATAACAATAATTGTGTATACTTGGTTTAATTCATTTTATCACTTGCGGATAATACACATCATTCAGTTGACACTCCCAGCCTGGATGTGGTGCCACCTGGGGGTTGGTAAGTAACCAATGTGGTGTGACATGGTTGAGTAAACACATCATCTGAAGCTGATACTAATAAGCTACATGTAAATCAATGTGTACTGTTGTGGTTGTTTGTGTCCTTAGACAATAATGTAGAATTATTAACAAATGCAAACTACATCATGTGTTAAATTCAGATTTTTTATTGTGTTCATGTTACATATGACCAGTAAACACTATTTATAATATTATACTCTGTTAAAATATCTTAAAGGCATAAAATCGTGTCACCAACCACACTGCAGTTTACTGTAAACAATACATGACAACAATGCATTCAAATGGATAAAACAATAACAATATTTAAGTTTGAATGGTGAAGTTTCTGCAGCTGAAAACAGAAAATCATGTGACGACATGAGACTATACTCACAAACAAAACCATTAAATGTCCACATCATTAAAGAGTAGATGATTACATTCCACTGTTTTGCATTTTAGAACAACAAGGCCACAATTGTGTACGAGTAACTTGAATACATGTAGGCACGCATTAAAATGGTCCCTGTATTGTGTATTGATCAGAAATATTCCCCTCCTACTGCAACTAGTAAAACGGTGAATTCTATTAAAATTTAGCTATACATGTATTTAGTAGATATTTATCTGAAAAAGCATCTTAAGTACATTTAGCAAAAGCCAACAAAAGCATTATATAATAAGCCATACTGTTATAAAGAAGAATTTCCTTGTCACTGTGTCAGCGCTTACTACTTTTTGATCTAAAAGATTTTTAACAGCAATTGGTATGCTGTTGTCAACTTTTATGTTCCTACTTATATTTAAACAGTGTTCAGTGATCGCCTTCAACAGTATGACCAATTATCTTCAAGGAAATTTGAATCCTTGATTTTTATTGGTTGATCCATTACAAAAGTGTGATATAGGCCCACAGTAAACGGCCCTATATTAAACCCTGTTCTATAACATGCTATTTAAAGCTATGCATCAAAGGCTTGATTTAAGATACATTTGTTATCACACGTGCACTTATGGAATACAATAGGCCTATGATAAAACAGCGCATCTGCATCCCCATAATCGTACTTGGCCTTTGGCCTCATTGGATGCAAAGGTGCTATATTTTTCCCTATTCGACACACATTTGTGTGGTAACTATTACTACACCACTATAACATAACAAAAAATATAGGTTTTCAAGTATTCAGTTTTTAAAAGTATAATTAATTAATTATGCACATCTACATGACTGTACACATAATGCACTAAATGAATCCACATCAGTTATTGCACCACATAATTTTCAGGCATTAAAGTTTGTATTAGAGAACAGACATTTTACATATGGTAGATTAGGTCTTAATGCATAATTTAAAACTTTATACATATCAATGCATAAAATATCAAGGTAAGGTACATTGTATTAATTACATGTGTAGTTTGGCAAACCGGTACAACTTGTTTCATTGTTATAATGGCTTTGTTTTTAATTCTTTGTATTTTAAGTTGTTACTTGTATTGATTAATTTTATTTATATATATATATATATTTTTTTTTTTTGGGGGGGGGATGGACACACCCAAATCAAAGTGACTAACAATAAATAGTACATCAAAGAAAATGCACATCGCACATTCCTTATAGAATGCATGACCCCTACAAGTAGACACAAGTGCAATATTATTCAACAAACAGTGTCCATGTTGTAATGAACAGTTTGATACATGATTTCTTCATGTTTCTCAGTTTAAATTTAAAGTTGCGTAAAGTTCAGGCCTCTCACTTTGTTTACACAAAGAGGCACAGTAATTTTCACGTTGAAGGACACTTCTGTGAGAAATAACATTTCTTCTGAGAAGTTACAATGGGCAACAGTTACAAGTTAATTTATAATATTGAACATTCCCACTCTACTTTTTACACTATACTTTACTTTCACTTTGAAAAATAGTTTGTTTAAATCTGCTGTTTCTGGGTGAATGACAATGAAAAGTACATGTAACACTTTAATTACTACATGTATGCTTCACATGTAGGTAGCAATACTAACAAGTCAGCCATACTTAAATTTCAAACAATTGGAGCGCGGGCAGCTGCTTGACATTTGTCATGATACTCTAATAAATACCTACAAGGTAAATAATTAATTGTATTCACTGAAAAATGGGAATGTCAGCATTTAGAGCACCTCTTCCTAGGTTTCTCAGCTTTGAAATTTCTAACAAGTTATACATGCATGGATGCCTGCATAAATAACCTGCAAAAGTACATGCATTGAAACAAACAATGGATTTGTTTTAACTGTACCTCCATGCTCTCTCACAAATCTAAATACATTTGCAAACAAACAACTTCAAGTTGAAAGTTTCATTAGTTGATTCCTCAAGCTGGGTTTAAGTTCAAAGAATTGTTTAAACATGTTAAGTTGGTAATGTTTTACTTGATAATAGTTAAATACAGCCGGTTGGTAACCAGCCAAATCCTACACCTATTAACAGCCAAATCCTGTTGGAATGTTCATTGAACTGTACCGATTCCCTGCATAATTCTTTACAAACAGACATATTTATTGGGGAAAAAACATCTTGGTATTTATCAAAAAGAAAGCTGTTTGGATTGATTTCACTCCAAAAGCTTGAGCTTAAAAAGTTTATACCAGTATAATAAGTCCTTCACAGAAATATCTCAGTCCAAAATACTCTCAAAGTCAGGGGAAAAACATTTGAAGACCCCCAAATCACAGTTTCTTTATTCAAACTGCCACAATCGAAAGAACCCCAATATGAACATGAACTCAAATCCCTAACAAAATATAAACGCCTTATCATTTTTTTCCCCCAAAAAGGATTTTAGATTGTGTTATTACCAAAGACAGGGCTCGAATTTTACACTGGACCACAGGCCCGAGGCCAGTAATTTTAGTGTCGGGCCAGTAAACGTATGACCAAACAAGTCCGATGGTCTAGTGTTTTTAATTGAATAACAGAAACAAATTATGTTCAAGTATCGACATTAGGTCTGATAAATTATTTTTTAATTCCATGAGTAATCAAGTATACTCTTCTCTTACTTGTCTGAGTTCAGGTTCATATAAAAGCAGTCAAATGCATGTTAAACTGTGTCAGCAATTTTGAATCTGGTCTTGTAAAAAAATGTCTGGTCCAGTAAAGATTTTGAGCTACAAGCCCTGTAGTCTTGTGGATTTTCTCCCCAAGTTCGAGCCCTGAAAGACTAGATAAATTTCCGATTATGGAAAAACCAATGATGTATGTACTTTCCCTTGAAAACAATGATCATAATTCTACATTTCTTTTGTTCTGAATCAGATGGACTATGAAGCAGATAAATTTGCTCAATACCATATTCTGCTCAACAGCTTTACGCCTATATTAACTTGACCAATTTTTGGCAATTTTGCATCATGAGCTCAGGTTATTAAACCGACTACTTCACTTCTTATAAACGATTGGCATTATATACCACGATAAAGCTTACATTTCCTAAATTTATATCTAATTTGTTTTTACCCCACAAGGTTTTGGAAAAATTGTTTTGCCATTTTTGTATTTCATATTTCATTTATTGGATAACGGTCATTGAGTTGAAAGGGTTAAGTCATTTTTGCCCTGAATACATCACATAGCACTGACAGCATGAGACACTGTCCTCCCAAATCCATCTTCTTCCTCGTCATCCAATGTGATGACCTCATACGGAGCACATTCTTGGAGTCCAATTCGAAAGCACAGCCATGCATAGAATCCTTTCTCCAAGTCGGTCACTGATGTCCTCCAGGAGGTCATGTACCAAGAGATCTGATTGAAGGAGGAGTACACGGCGATGCAGAGTGCGGCCAACAAGATGACTGGAGGAAACGACAGGATGAGAAGAGGGCAAATGACGATGCGATGAATCCATCCTCTGTCGTCGTAGTAATAGAGGAAGATGTTGTACCATGTCAAAACACCCAGATACCCTGCCACAACTAATGCAACCACAAACACAAATGGAATACACAGGATGGTCATTAAGATGATGTGAGGACCGTGCTGAGGACTGTATCCACAACTTTCCTCGTCATTGTCATCTGACAGATCATCTGTACTGATTTGCCGATGTTTAGTTGTCTGACCTAACATATGGCATCCACTACAGTGTTCTGATGTACCATCTTGATGATTGTGATGATAGTGTGGTTGCATCACACCATCCTCATTCTCAACAATTATTTCAATCTCAGCAGTTTGAGACCCGGGCGGCCTGCTGTGTAAGTCATGTCGGTTCTCTGCCTCACCACGTTGGATCTCTGATGCTTGCAACCGATTCTGTGACTGCAGACTCAGCTCACTCGATTCTCCATTTGATTTATATTTGCATGATCTGTCGATGGCTGAATAGTCATCATCATTACTATCAGTGGCAAATTTCACGTGCTTCTTTTTAAAGGGTGACTTGGGCATGGTTGTATCTGATACCTTCCACTAACTAAAATCATCCATGATAACTATTCCATCTGACCACCTAAAACGAATGGAAAAGATAGCTCTATCGTGTTAGAAATTAACCCTAAAACTGTGTGCGGCAAATGAGGGTCAACAAAATTCATACTAATCAGTTTCAGAGTTGGGGGGGGGGCAAACTGGTAGGGTTAGGTAAGAAAAAATTAGTACAGGTATGTACATGTAGTTGGCCTTCTACAGGTGAGATTTAGTGTATTTTTCAAATATCTTGCAAATCCACTGGCACTGTCCCATTGTCTTGCAAGCAACTGCAAGCATACATCGATATGATTTTGAGTAAAATATAGCTATTTTCATTCAACTTTCCTGGTGTTTTTGTGTAAAAATTTACAACACCTATACTTTCAATTTCATTAAATTTAAATGTCAAGTTTTAATAATTTCATTTTTACTTTGAGTTTAATTAAAAGTTTAATTAAAACAAGTGTACTGAAAACATGCAGTGCAATACAAAACAACCACTGAACTACATCAATCAACACATGATCTACGGAAGAAGAGTCAACATATTCTCATTCTGCCTCTACCCTCAAAAGTAAAAGTAAAACTAGAAGTTTTAACAAGTTTACATGTATTGTAGGCCTAGTTAACGCTTATTTGTGTTTTACCCCATCAACTTTGCAGACATGAATTAGATAATTGGTTAAACAAAACCGTACCTAACCATACCATTCCGTTCCGGATCACATCATGAATCGTTTTTGCGTCTTCTTGTGTGTGTCGTCCGTCAACTCATGTCCATCGCGACGATAACGCCCGCCACACTGCTGCTCCATCGATAAGTTCGCCGTTCCGTCGTCGTCGATCGTCAACAGTCGAAATTTTTGTTATAAAACTGACACCAAAACTTGGGTTCGCGCGCGCGCGCCCGGGCCCTCGCTCGTCGATTTCGCAGCAACTAGCATCATGATTTCGCGCGAAGGACCAGCAGCAAACTACTCCACTATGCGCTTTCTACTCCAACTTTGCGCGAAGCCGCTGGCGCGGCCATTATTCCAAAAGGGTGAGATCAAATCTAAGTTGCAATTAATTTCATATAATATTATTATATTTAATAAGAAGTATTTTACAGCTCACAGACAGTATCATAAGATGAACTAATTAAGGGGTTTTTTTGATTGAAGAACAAAACAAAATATTCAAATTATACTTATAATTTGTGGTATATTGTGTGCAATTTTAACTATTGTTTTGTAATCGAGTCGTCTACATCCGGGACATAGAGACACAATGCGCGCAGTACGGATATAGAGCTCATGAACTAGAACTGCGGGCGCTATTTTGCGCTGTTTTACTCAATCTCATCAAAACGAGGAAGATGTGCACAAACCAGTAGGTGAGTTATTTCATGAATTTTTCTCGTAATTTTGTTTTCCAGTTTTATTGTGATTTTAAAACAAATTTACCCACATTTTCAGTGAGTTACAGTGACAGAAATGTTACAACTGGCATGGAATTTGTTGATTTGAACTTTGATTTTGAAGACAGACTCTCGACGTCGTCTCGGTAAAAGACTCGCTCGACTTTGCCTGAGGCTGAGCAGTGACTAGTGAGTCTGAGATTAGTTCACTCTGTCTATAGTCTTGTGTTGTGTGTGGCATGCAGTGCCTGTCCACAGGTAGTCAAGTGCAGTTGTGATAAACAAAGATCATAGCACAGCAGTATGAATAAAGGAAAAATTTCCGTATCCTGCCACCACTTTTTAACTAATTTTTACAAAAAGGAATATCTCAAACAGGTAAATTAGATACTATTTTATATCATAACGAATGAAAAAGTGGTGGCAGGATTGAGGATACGGAAATTTTTCCTGAATAATAAATACTAAGGATAAAACTGGGGCCATTCAAGCAGCATAAATCACAATGCAATGTGCAAGTGGCAAATTCGTGCCACCACTCACCAGGCCTAAACTAATTAATGTCATATGATGATTAAGATTTTAAGAAGTTATTTCAAGCAATGTGGTCCGTATTTTGCGAAACTACTTGTAAGTGAACTTTTCTACATTATTTTATCCGAACCGTAAAAATGTTAATAACCTAATGTTTAGTATTCAACAGTGTTGTAACCAATTAATTTTGTCTTTATAGTCAAGTCAAGTCACAAGTCATCTTTGCTCAAGTCAAGTCAAGTCAAATCACAAGATATTTTTGCTCAAGTCAAGTCAAGTCGCGAATCAATGAAATTGGTGACTCGAGTCTGACTCGAGTCCAAGTCACCGACTCGAGTCAACAACACTAGGTTGTGGAACATGTAGCCACATTGCCAACATCCCCCCCCCCCAAGTCAACATCTACACATATCATATCACATGAATGGGCTCAGTGTCTTTACAAACACAGGCAAACTGATTAGTCTTTCCAGATTTCAGCAAATTTACCTTTTCCTCACAGAAGAGCCCCTTACTTGAGGAAAATTGCTGTGACCTTTCTAGAACAAAATTCAAGGCCTGCATGACCCCTCCATCGCCAACATCAGGCAGGCCTTAGACAGGCAGGCCAACATCAGGAAGGCCTTAGACAGGCAGGCCAACATCAGGCAGGCCTTAGACAGGCAGGCCAACATCAGGCAGGCCTTAGACAGACAGGCCAACATCAGGCAGGCCTTTGACAGGCAGGCCAACATCAGGAAGGCCTTTGACAAAGTGGCACACCACCATCCTCCAAGCTGCAATCGGATTGGACACAGTAAATTGGATTGAAGCATTCCTTACCTGCTGAGAGCAGTTTCATTTAATCAATGGGACCTGCTACCTGGGGGGTGACCATCGTCATGGTGACGTCCATGCACATGCAGTGCATGGGTGTTGCTCAGTGGCTACATAAATTAATTGTTCTTTTCCATTGGTCGGCACTCTGAGTGGCTTGATGAAGCCCTTCAATCCAATACCAACCATCCTCAGGTCATCAGAAAGTTGCTGTTGGTAGTCTCGACTAAGTGCTCCACCACTGCAATATGGTTCTGTAGGTTGGGTGTTCTTGTCCAGGAGTATTGAGAGTGGAGTGCCATGCCTCATTGCATGTCCAATCAGTTGTAGACGCTGCTTGTGTTGTTGATGCTGGTGTGACATTGCTTTGGTGATAAAGTTCAGCATTATTCGTTCCGGGTATCTGATATTGAGTGCATATCGTAGCAAAGCAAGATGGGATGCGTCAATGGTTCCCTCGAGAGTTTGTGTAACGTCCAGCTGGCCCTGCTATAGAAGAGCACAGAATCGATGAACGCAATGAACAGTTTGACCTTCAGGAGATCGCTTGCAGAACAGGTCCATACTATGTTGAGTTTTTACCTGGGGTGTGTTACACCAGGAGTACCTCAGGACCCCATTTCTCTTTCTCATATAATTATATGAAGATGAAGTCCACAAAAAGATAAAATCAACTATGAGTCTGTTTGCCGATGATAGCATCGTGTAGAGAAATTCATTCCCAGGACAACCACCTTAATATTCCAGATTAGAAGACTTGACAACACTGGAAAACTGGTCTTCCAAGTGGCTGCCAACTGGCTGAACGTCAACATCAAGAAATGCTCATCCCTATCCATTTAACAAAGAAACGCAAACCCACGATGAGGAGCTAGCCTCAGAAAAAAAAACCCGAGTACTTGTAGCTGGGCGTGACAGTCACAAATAATCTTAGATTGAACATTCAGCCAGTCGCACACTTGGTCTCCTTTGAATTGTTCCACTGCACCCAAGATTTCAAAACTACAGCATATCAAACCCTGGTACATCATTAAGTTATGCCTCCGAAACATGGAATCCTTACACAATTGACAGCCAAAAACGCAGCAAGCAAGTACAAAGGTCAGATCAAGATTATCGCAAACAGTCCATGTAAATGTTATGCTGTCATTGTCGGCTCAGCTAATTTTCAACAAAACTCATTTTGGTCCTGATGATAGTAAACTGGAGGAGGTGCACAGTATGTATATCAACATTAAGGTGTCAACCTCTACTTGAATTGCGTAAATTGTAAAAATTATCGTATCTGATCGCCTCCACTTAATTTTATCCGCTTGTGCAATTTAAGGAGCAAGTTAAGTGGCACGGTATTCAGCATTGCCATTGCCTTCTGCATTTTGTGCTATAGTGTCACTGGTTCCCTTCCAAGTTATGTGCTTTACACATGTTACTATGGAACCAGGCTATGGGACCACAGAAGAAACCATGGT
>JAUELU010000042.1:5386071-5396174 GCA_032357145.1 Evasterias troschelii | reverse complement strand
CATGCCCAAACTTTTGCATTTTTATGCCAAGGACAATGCAAAAAGTACATATGTATGTCGTTTATAATTAACAATCCCTTTTGCGCAATACCTTAAACTGAAAGCTTATAACCCTCTTGAATCAACATAATATCAATAGCTATTTAAATATAAAATTTAAATGATCGGGTCAAATTGGCCACACAAAAAAAGACTTTGCACCTTTAAGTGAATTTTTGAAGGATAATTTTGTTAACGCTCTGAGAAGTTAACCCACCAAAAATCCATACTTTCAATCAACTTTGTAAAGTGTTTTCTACAAAATGTTTTTATTTAATGTGCAGAAACTCTCCATGTTGTCTTTTACTTCTCTATTCTAAATATAAAACCTTCATTGCTTATGAGAGTTTCGTTACTGCAGCAATGATCATACATTCAAACTGAAACCCTACTCTCATTGCTCACTTATCCTCATACAGGTTTTTTCCATATAGTTCTAATAAAGATGTTAACTTTAAGTAACAGAGGCATTCATTTTATTTACAATTTAGGTATTTTATGATTATTTTCAATCACTTTTTAAAACATGTTCCTTCCTTTTTTCTTCTGAGATGACAGTGCAGATTGATAAAAAAACATAACCTCTAAAAAACTTGTTATACAAGAATCCGATGAAAGTGATCTAAGGATTTCTAAGTTCAACAGTCAGAAAATTTAAACTTGACGTTAAGTGTGCTACAAGCAGGCCTGGCTTAAGGATTAATCATTACCTGATGGGTGATCTTCCAGTGTGATTCCTCGAAGCTCTGTTGTTTTGGGCACATGTGGGTAACTTCCACTCACTACGTGTATGGACAAAATTACAAATACAATTAAGTAATTTGTAAGGAGAACTGTATACCAATCTCATTTACATTGTTTTGGGGAGAGGAAAGACATAATAATACTTGGTTCTTGTATAGCGCTTTTTACCATACCCTTAGGGGCGAAACAAAGCCCTCAGTATTTTTTCCTGCAAGGTATGCGGAGCTACGTTTTTGAAGTATGAGACCCTTTTCTTATAGTACCATGTAATGGTTTACAAGGTGCTGTGGCGCAATATGCTGCCGATCCAACCAGGAACACCGGGGCGAACCCCTTCTCTTTACGATAAGTGCACTGGGTTATTTTATGTGCATTACACAACACATGGGACCAACGGCTTTAAGTCCCATCCGAAGGACAAAGCATGTGGTTAAGTGTCTTGCTTAAAGGCCCTGTACACTATTGGTAAGATCGAAAAACACAAATGTTCACAGATTCACACATTATTTACATTATCTAAATTAAGTAATGGTAGAAAGGGTTCCTTAAAATATTTCTGACTGAAATGCTATTGTTTCTGAGAAATGAGAAAAACAACAGTTTTTATCACGCGCGAAAATTCATTCAATGTTTGAAAAACAGAAAACACATAAGGTCTCTTTTCACTATTTCTCATGATCTCGATGACCAATTGAGCTCAAATTTTCACAGGTTGTTATTTCATGTCTGTGGTTGATTACCCAAAACATGAACACTGTCTGTGATTATTTTGTCAGCTCTGCCAATCCTGTATAATACCTTTAAGGACACAAGTGTCACGACTGGGATTCAAACCCACACTCTGCTGATCAGAAACACCAGAGCTTGAGTTCGGTGTTCAGTGTTCTTATCCGCTCGGCCACGACACGCCACGACAAGACATGGGCTTAGAGAAATGTCGGGTGGATATGACAGGCAAGGGTGCTGAGACAAAGCTTCTCTTGAGTCTACATGTACCTGGTGATAACGTTAATTTCCATTGCTGCCCTAACAATGTAGATTCAATTGCCATTAAAGCTACATAATGTACATGATGGGCACTGGAAAGAGGGTTTGTATGTCAGGGAATTTCGTCCGGCAATTTTGCATAGTAAAATAGTTAGACTGAACAAGTTTTGTGCACACAGAATGCTTACATTGAGTAGCAAATGATGATTTTTGACTAGCAACTGGTAAATTTTGTGTAGCATTTTTGCTCTGCTATACATGGGAAATCGTTCACTGGGTCTCCATGTCATACAGTCATGTTATTGTTAAAACAAATACTTAGGTAGCCTCATCTTTGCTGTAGCTTCTGGACTTAGGTGATAGGTCTACATGTAGGAGGTGCTGTATAAATCCAGTTCAATTAATGATGGATTGAATTTGTGTCATAGATCTTACATACGGGTCATTCCATTACACAAAAAGTAAATTTTATATACCCATTGTGACAGTAGATTTTGATAACTTGGGCACCAGTCATCATAGATATTAATTATTAAGGGTAAATCTTATTTTGATTTAGAGATATGAGCCTCTAAAATTGCCCAAAACTCACCGATGCAACATTTGGGGTGAAATATGGGCAGTGCTACTTTGTTGAAGGGTTGGTATCTTTAAGATTTAGCAGATTTTTGTTTGCATTATAATATGTGTTCATAACAGAGGGTTCTTTAAAACAATTAAGAAAAAAATACGAGTCGGTCACGGTCGATTCCTAGCCCCTATTGTAGGTGACTAGTTGGCATGGAATGAGCCACATACATTACATGTACATACCTTCAGGATCTTGAATAGGCTGACCATGCACATCACCTTTACGTCTTTCTAACCATCGGCGAGCATCTCTCTCTAAAATGAAACAGGAAACACATGACATTACATCTACCATAAAATAACCCAAAATGTGAAACTATGTCAGGCACAGCCCTAAAGACCTAATGTTCAATACCACTCTATAAAGGGCGCCAAGTTTTAAAATGTTTTTAAAAGTCACCTTTTGTCGCCTGCGGATGAGAGATCTGCGCTGCAATGAGGAAGATCGTTGGTTGAGAATCAAAGGCCCTAAATTCAAGCCCCCAGTCAAGCATATGATTCATCAACACTCAATGAGAAGTTGTGCAAAATTACATTTAAATACAAAACTCCTTAACTAACCAGCCTGTCAAAAAATGACAAGAAGGGTATAAACTTTAGCAAAGTGTGGGATCAGTTTATGAAAACTTTGAATACACCTTGCCAATAGGAACAATTCAGTTGGTTGTGATTAAAAATGCAAATATTGTTTCAAATCAAGATAACAGTGGGAAATTGTGATTGTGAAGACGTCTGATGGCGAATAGTATTGATGAGAGATGATTTATATGATTACGATTCGTAGAAGACCCAGTTTCTGGAACACTGCCTTTAACAAAAAATTGACTTGAACGATCAGATCAAATGACTATACTGAAGCCAACTGTTCATATCAATTTTTTAAAAGAAGTTCTTACAGCGCCCCAGTTACTGGGTCTAGGTTTAGAGGCTATTTTGAAGAATAACAAGAACTAAAAGTTGTTGGATTGTAATAATGATGATGAAGAAATTGGTTACCATGGTGATAGTTTCTTGATTTTGACAATACAAATTGATGACTAGAGATCAAGATTTGCTTAAATGATTGTTCATTAATCAATGTTTTTTGTTCAATCATTTTCAGACTTGTGCTGATTACTGTGGTAACAGTGGTAAGTATAACTTTGAAGATGGAAGGCGTTGATATTTTTGAGGATGTAGGCTTATTAATGATGACTGTAAAGTAGTTGCGATAATCGTAACCCTCAACGAAGGTCTCTTCGACCTTCGTTGAGGGTTACGCTTCGACCTTCGTTGAGGGTTACGATTATCGCAACTAACTGTAAAGAAGCTAACACTAACAGTTATTGACTGACACCAAGTGAATCTGACCTTGATAACAATATTTCAAAGATTTCACTGATCACTTCCCAAGAACTGATAAATACGGCTGTAATTTGATTTGGTTTTAATCATTTTTCCCCTTGACTCAATTATCAATACATTACAATGGCAACGGTACAAGGAAAACTTTTTAAACTTGGACAAATTACAGCCTTTTGTACACAGGGTGAAATTCGTACAGGGTTAGTCACTGATTTCATATCATAATAACTTACCCACTAGTTTAGTAATATCAAGCAAAACGTCATCCCTCTCTATATATTTTAGCATATCAAGCAGGGCTCCTATTGTACTGTCTTGTTGACATGTCCACTGAGCAAGTACTGTTTTCATCGGATCTTTTTCCAGTGAAATGTTCTCTATCATTTCATACTCGAAGCCCATCTCACTCGCTAACCCTATCCAATAATTTCCCACTACTTTAGGTGGATTCAACATGAGTGAGAGGCGAGTTCTAGTGGGTACATTAAGGGCTTTTGCAGGTACCACCCTAATATCAATCTCATCAAGGTCAGATTTTGAGCCACTGGACAACGGAGGAAGTAGGACTTGCAGTGGATGACACAGTACACTTGGTGTAAACTTTGATGACATGGTTGAATTGGATGAACACTGCTCTGAAGACACTGTGGTTTCTTTCTGAGGAAAAGTTGTCGAAAAGTTGGTGGCACTCCCCGTACTAGTGCTACAACTTGTGTTTACTGGGTTAGAAGTGAAACCGTTTCCTGCCAAACCAGACATGACAGAGGTTCTACCAACGCTATCCCTCGCCGTACTTGGTATTGAAGATAATTCGGTCTTAAGATCCGAGTCTGAACGCGAATTTGGAAACAAACAAGCTTCCTGCTCAACAGTTCTAACCAGTTGTGGTGTGGTTTCTACCTTGTTGGTGTTTTCTTGCTTGTGAGTACAGAACAGCCCACCCTCCTGGTTTTCTTCATAACAAAGCCTGCACCTGGGTGGACCCGGATACAAACTCAAACACGCAACTGAACCACCTTCACTACTAGCCGCCTTCTTTGAACTATTAGCTGATGACATTGTTATTGAATTGAACAAAAGCAGCTTGAGCTATCAACTCCCTCTGCCTTTGTCAACGTTTGCTGAAAATAGTATATGTCTAGCACTGCACTCTAGGGGGCTGGGTACCTTATCATGAGGTAATCTACAAAAACTAAGTCAATCATGCATGAACCTCGTCATCCAGCTAGCATCGGAGAGTCCTCAAGTACTACTACTAATACTCTACTAAACAACAGCAAGCAGGAAATGTAAAATCATGAAATGGTTGCGTCAATGATAGGCAGCTGATTCCCTGAGAGCAGTACAGCATGCAGTACAAGTACATGTAGCAGTGGTTTTTTGCTTGTCACAGTTTGACAATGGTTAGACCCTTGATTAGGTAGTTATGAACTGGTTATGAATAGCGTAATTTTACTTCCAGTGTACTTTATTTACAAATAAAGTTCTAGACAATGATTATCAACCAAAAATAAGCTCTGTATAAAAGTTATTTAGTCTAGAATTAGATACAAGTTTATTTAAATATTTCAGAATGAATTAGTCTTCTAAAGAAACACCCATTATTAAATGGATTGATCCAAAGTGCAGTGAGCATTCGGGGCTGTCCCTTTTCTGTGTTTTATCATGAGGTAGGTTTTATTAATCATAATAACGTCATCACTGCTGAGAGGTGTGGGTTTTTGTGTTTTGTTTGTGTATGTTTGTTTTGGTGTTTTGTATATTCTTGGGGGGAAGGGGGGGGGGGTATGGGCTGGAGGTCAAGAGGTAAAGTCCATAGTAAAATACAGAGATAAGAGGACGTGATCCTTGAGTTGCTTTCTTGTGACAGTGTGGTCCTCACTATTTTTTTATACACCCACCTATCAGTATCAGCCGTACTGGAGTGTTTTAATTGGGCGTCCAATGTATAAGGGGTGGGGCATGGGGCTAATGGACTTTACCTCTTGCCCTCCTCTGCTCACCATCCGGTGTGCTGTTCAATGTGTTTTATAATAAAATACAGATCTCAGATTACATGATCCACGAGTTGCCCTTTGGATAGAGGTCCTCACTTTATACACACACCCATCGGCTGAACTCGATCGGGCGTCACAATGTAAATGGTGGGGGTTTGACCTCTTGCCAAATGGGTGCCGTGGGCTGGCCGTATTCCAGGAATGGCCCTTTTGGCCGCCCATAAATACCAGGGTAATACCAAGGACTTATATAAGGTGCTGTGACAAGTCCCGAGACACAAAACCCAGTAATTTGTTGGCTTTGGAAGTGACGTAACGAACAGTCGCCCCGTGGTTTTGTTGTTTAAACAATACCCCATATTTGACTTACTTCCACATTAAGAGCTGTGTACTATGGATCAACTGAGTGAACTGAGTTCCTCGACCATGTCACTCGCATTAAGATCGGTTCGATCCCTGATTATGCGGCATTTTAGAGAGGGCACCCCGGACGTCGCAGGTTCAAATCCCAATTCTCTTCGTTAGAATCACGTCAACTCGTGTGTGTCCGCCCCCCATTGGGTACCCAAACCATAGAGCAAGGAGCAAGGACAGAACAGACTCTCTCACCGCCTCGTTTCCATTTCGATATGTCTCATCATCTCGCATAACATCTTACATGGATAATTGAAACGTCATACAAAGTTCCGTTTATATTTAATTGTACTGTAATCAAATAACATAAATAGTTAAAAAGTAAACAAATTTATTGTATAAAAATTGTTCGTTGTTGGATTGAATAAAGTCTTTACAAAATTAAATAAAAGATGCCGAATCTGACCGCCATCACTTTGCAGTCATTACCCAATCAAACAATATGGAACGTAGTGATACATTATTTTAAATTTTATTGACCCTACTATCAAAAACTAAATTAGTGCACATCACTCAAACAAAGAGTGGAAATGTTTTATTGGTTAATCTCGTTCAGTGTGCCTTCCTCTCGATGTATTCAAAGCATAACAACAATTAGTCAATGTTCAGATAGATGATGGGCATGGCTTTCATCTTTGAAACATATTTAAATCCATACAAATTAAATCATGGTGCAGTGTACGTTTGGCCCTCCTAAACAGCCAAAATAAAAAAAGTTATGTCACACATTCATCAATGATTCGCTTTATAGTGAAAAGATGTTGTTGTGTAGTATACTATGGTGGCCCTGAAGGGACATTGCACATCGCAAACGTGTGCGCATACGTATGCGATGTCGTGAAATAATTCGTGAATATGTGCGCACACGTATATGCAAAGTCGTGAAACAATTCGCGAATAATTATGTGCGCACACGTATGCAATGTCGTGAACCAAATCGCGAATATGTGCGCATACGTATGCGAATACAAATGCGATGTCGTGAATTGTATTACATACCACGTCGCATACCTTTGAATAAAATGTCTAATGATCTGGGGGGTTTCTTAAGTACGGTAGAGATAAACAGTAGTCCTTGCAGCGGAAGTCATTGTTGAGAGGAGGCAAGCGAGTGAGGTGTGTGGTCTTAGATTAGGCGAGACTAGGCCTGGTGTCAAGATCCTTGGTACACGTATAGTCATACTTATACACACACACGGGCCTGACTGTGCGATGTCCCTTCAGGGCCACCATAGTATACACCGGTGTGCTACTCATCGGATACGTATCCTGCCACCCCTTTACAAGGGATTTATTTGATTTGTTAATGGATGGTGTACTTCATTTCCCTGTTTAAAAGAATCTTCGTGAGGATTAATAGCTACACCACCGTAACTTTGACCAGGACACATGCCCCGGGTAAAATTTGAAAACAATAAATAAATGTGTGTGTGTGATGTCTTTTCCCCCAGCGGCAGGATGGATTTCCTTTTCATCATTATGCCTATCAAATTTGAATCTTTTATGATAATTTCACTTGTATTTTTTAGATTTGTACGATATTAACATGCGTTTGAAACCTGACGTGCCAATTTGTCCTGGATAGAATATATTTCTTGTCGGTCTGGCATTCAAGTGTAAAGACGAAAAGCTTAAACTATATTTTTTGAATGAACATGCATGAAACCAGATATTGCAGCGACCAGATCCAAACGCGAGATTGGTGAGATTTGTGCTTAAAAAGTGTGTTTATCTCTCGGTTTCAGGCACACAGAGGCTTGATTTTCAGAGCTTCCAGGGGCTTCGCCCCCTGGACCCCCACCGGGGCTTCACCCCTGAGTGGACCCCCACCACCGATGTTACACTAGAAAGTTTTCCAGTAAATTTAAAAGATTTATATGGATCTGATTTCCCAGAAAAGTGTGTATATTTCTCAGTTTTAGCCGAGGCACATGGAGGCTTGATTTTTCACCCCACAGAATGTCAACGGCTCAGAGCTTCAGGCCCCGCTGGACCCTACCATTTTTGTTTTAACCTCTAAAAATCATGGTTGCGCCGTTGTGCCCCCGGTTTTACAAATCTTGGATCCGCTCCTGACCTCAATGGATAATCTTTGACAATTTTACTTTTAATCTTTTCAGCAAAATAGAGCCATTTTCGAGGGCTGAAAAGTGTACAAATGCTGCAGGGTTGGAAGTAAACACCCCCCAACCGTCGGCAATGGACCATGTTACAGTTCAACAATCCTTAACAATAAAGCCCTTCAAGTGCTTCATTTACAGAAAAGTTGCGGTTTTTTGTATTGATATATTTAAGCTATTATTAGCTATGGAAAAATTAGTTTTATTTTTATTTATTTTTTTATGTTTATTTTAGGTCTGCATCGGGGATAATGAATATAATTTTGTTTTACCCTACACGATGTAAGTTAAGTACTGTATACTCAGTACTTTCCCGAGGGCTGTGAACAAAATCCACAGGCAAATCACTCGGGTGGGATTCGAACCCACGACCTTTGCATTGCTAGAGCAGATGTCTTACCACTAGACCACCGAGCTAGCCCAATGGCTAGAGGCGGTTCGATGATCATTGGCAGCGGGTACCACCCGAGTGATTTGCCTGTGGATTTTTTTCACAGCCCTCGGGAAAGTACTGAGTATACAGTGTGCTTAACTCACATCGTGTAGGGTAAAACAAAATTATATTCTAGGTCTATAATCTGTAAAGAAATTTCGTGTGGATAGCGGCGCCCTCTACTGAATCAACTTCCTTTAGCCCATTTTGATTTACCTTGGGGGAAGAGACACAATCGATGCGACACCGGCGCTCAGATTTCTAACAGAGCAATCTAGCCCTACTTTTAAAAATTATAATAAAATAACAAAAAATATATTTATGATAAAAAATAAATTGTTTGCCCCCATCTAACTAAAGCAGAGCGTGGACGGGTAAAAGGGAGCAACGCGTCTTTGTAGCCTGTAATGTGCTACAGATCGTCATTATTAAATTTTAATGCTCAGCAATGATACGCACCAAAAACTGTTCAAAACTATTCTTTTATTATCCTTGATCCGTAAAATTACAATAATTACTGTTGACGATTGACTATTGATGTAGATTATAATAAATGGTGGCTTTAGGTGTAACAGGTGTAAGGTGACATAAGGTGACGGACGGTGTCGTTAGGTGACGTAAGGTTACGGAAGGTGACGTAAGATGACGTAAGGTGACGGAAGGTGACGTAAGATGACGTAAGGTGACGGAAGGTGACTAAGGTGGTTCAACTAAAAAATAAAGAGAAAATAACCACTTGCAGTTTAGAATAGATATATAAACCAAGGCCACATATTTTACCTAATAACTAGATTATTATGCATCAACTCCAAACTTATCAAATACAGCAAATATCTGAGTAACTTCATACAAGAACTAATTATTAAACTACATAAATCAATGGCATCAATAACACACGTTTATACAGAGCTATGGGCTTACATGCATATACATGCATGTACACACGTGTAACTTTCACTGAACAAAACTCTTAATTTTGTATATTAAAATCACTTCCAAATAACTCAATACCGACACTATATATAGCAAAAATAAAAGGCAAACATTCACTTTGCTGAGCTGCCGAGGTATTTGTGGCAAATATGATTGAAATAAATGATTTTCTGTTCTTAGTATTTGTCAAGTGTACGTTGACAACAATAAAAATATAAGGTGACTCTTGAAAATAGCGCCCTCTATTGATTTCAATAAAAAGCGAGGCGCTACAAAAAGTAAACAAAAAACTTAAAATATTCTGGCGGCTACAGTCCACTGATCTCTATTATACTGACTGGATAGCAGGCTGAGTGCGTTCATTGATGCCACCGCAGCTCAGTGTACGCCATTTTGAAACACCAAAAACAACCACAAAAACAGCGTGGGGCATGCACATCTGTGCATACAATCCTTTTTTTG
>JAUELU010000042.1:5316897-5332381 GCA_032357145.1 Evasterias troschelii | reverse complement strand
CTTAAGCAGAAAATATTGCATTATTGCTTAGCAGAAATTAGCAGGATACCAGTCACAAATTGTACAAGTGACGCGATAGTTTGGCTGGTAAACTTATTCTGGTAAGCATAATTTTGTTGTGCTTAGCTACTCATTGTTCTTAAGCAGCTCTATGAAAATGGGCCCTGTTTAGGGA
The DNA here is from genome assembly GCA_032357145.1 of Evasterias troschelii. Lineage (NCBI taxonomy): Eukaryota > Metazoa > Echinodermata > Asteroidea > Forcipulatida > Asteriidae > Evasterias > Evasterias troschelii. The sequence goes on along the minus strand of JAUELU010000042.1, from coordinate 5,332,206 downwards.
GTGTAGGGAGCATTAAACAGGAGCAAGGACAGGAGAGTAGTTTGAGAAATCACATCAAGGGAGATCCAATGTCTTTGTAGGATGAATGTAATACTGACCTGATCCAGTTGTTTTGTAGCCTCAGCTTTGAGTGTCTCAGTCACTGTATCCTGAATCTGATTCTTCTCTTCACATACATCAATGTAGAGTCCCTTCACCTCAACCAGCTCCTTCTGAGATTGCTCTAAATCACCCCTGAATCAAGTAAGATTAACAACACTTATTCAAGAGTTCTAATTTATATTTAAAAAAGGAAGATTGTAAAAGAAGGTTATAAGAAGTAGAAAGGTCAGAAACTGAATGTGATCAAAATTGATTCACAATTAAGTTCACAATATTTTAAAAAACAACCATGCAAGATATGCAATGTGTCAACACACTGTGTCTTTATCACAGCATTACAAATTTTAGCAACCTGTGCAAAAAATAAATAAAAGTAAATAAAAGTAAGTTAAAGTAAATAACAAAATGAAAGGAAGGAGAAAAAAAAAGAACCAAGAAAAAAAAGAAAACAAATTGACACTGAATCTGTACACTGATTTAGTGTGCGCATCAATGGCTACACCTCTTACAACTTTAGTGATTTTGTTTAGAAAGAGCATGTGCCAATAAATAGTTTTAGTTAGTCATTTCTACAGGTTTTTTATGTTATCGCACAATTAATGCACTATTAGATTTCCCCAAAATAGGTCGTATGGCGTTGTTATAAAAGTGCCCACTAATGTATGATGGTTCTTGCCTTGGCTTGCATTCAAAGTTACGAGATAACAAAGTCTACCAACCCATTTATTGGAATGATATGAACAAGTTTGTGTGTATTCCGACCATTTATTAACACAATATACTTTAATGTTACATTACAAAATAAAAAAATAAAGAGACAGAAGTTGGATTTCTAAAAATAAAACATCCAATGTGGAAAATCCGAACTAAAATTTGAAGTAAGTTTTCATAATCGTAAGATTAGATTTCCAACTAAAGTGGGAAGATTCTCATCCCTGTAAGAGGGCACATGGAGATTCAAATCTTATTGAGACATAATGGATGCATTTTGAGTAAGCTGTCTGGTACCTTAGCTCCTGTATCTGATGTTGGTGTGCTTCTTTCAGCATATCTCTCTCAGCCTGAAACTCGGTCACCATCTGTTCTCTCAGATTCCTAGAGGAGTCCTCATGAAGTTGTAGACATGTCCTCTGAACTCTATAGAGATTTCACAAATCAAAAGAGGCATTCAAGAAATAGTGACAATAAAGGAAAAGAAATAAGCAGAACCTCGGACTCCCTCTTCCCTATATTCAAACTTTTACAGGGCCTTGAAATAAAACAATTACGCTTTGAAAAACAAAATTGCCTTGGTCATAAAAAGAGATATTACTGACAACTGTTTAATAATTCCACACAAGACTTCAACAAACTAAACATTTTCTATAGTGCTTTGGATGACTAATGAGTACAGCATGAAAGACAATTTCAGGGCAACTTAAAAGATGAACACTGGAGACAACTCAATAATAGCACTCTGCACTAATGCTTAAAATAGAAGCCAAGTACCCAGATATCAGACAAACAGGTCCAAATTCACTAACATCACTCGCATACATGTCCAAGTTTTATGTTTACTCACAGGTACTAACTGTACTACTGGTGCTGTTTGGCATTTTGATTATGCAGTGATTGCGTAAGTGGTGGAATGTTTGTCTGACAGCCTGGTATTTTAAGCAAAAGTGACATCATTAGCACAGTTCTGTTATAAGGAAAAGTTGTGAAAAGAAAACACAGCTTCAGACAGCTGCTAACAAGATTAAATATCAATTATATCAAAACATGAAATGTGTATTTGATGTCAACTCTTACCTATCCAAGTCAACTTTCTTATCTTTATCCCAGTCAGCTACCATCTCAGCCATTTGCCTTTTCAAGTCTGCGTTCAGCTCCTTGAGATGACTGACCTCTGACCTCAGCTCTTCCAACATTGCTGTATTGCTCTCCTTTTCAGATTGAAGTTGATCAATCTGCTCAAGGAGGTCTTTGGATGATTTAGCAGACATTGATGACTGAGGGTTGTCGGTTGATGACATGGATTTGGACGTCTGAAGTTGAGCTTCTAGTACCTTCAATCTCACCTGATGAGTACAAAATGAGTCTTAGCCTTAATTCACCGATCCAGTAGGCCATGCCCTTTGACAAATCGACCAATCACAATGCGTGATTTAACATACGACAAGTTTCCGCCATTTTGTCTGACAAAATTCTGATTTGTTTGTATTGTTTACTACACACGTTTTGTTGAATTTGCTTTTGTGTCATTTGTTCTAGGCAATTTTTTTATGAACTTGATTTTTATCCTTAACCATGGTCAAGCAATGTTTGTATCCTAATTGTAATTCTGCCTCCTGATACCCTGATTTTGGGCCATTTCCAAAGCCAAGGTCAAACAGAGAAACGTGTATCCGCTGGGTTAGTGCATGCGGTTGGCCAAATACTCATCTGACTGTTTGTACAACATGACAGACACACGACACGTTTGGTCATTACTAGGCAGTTGCTGTGGTGGGCGTGGCCTTCTGGATCGGTGTATTGAAAGACCAAGGCACTGCAAACCCCAAGATACACATCTACATATCAGTTACTTTCTCTGATGTGTAATAAGCACTGCATATAATAAAAACATGTCTGCGACAAATCACTTACTGATGAGGCTACATGCATGTAGTAAGAATTAGGCTAAAGCATGGAGGTTGTTTCTTCCTCTTAATGGGAGTAATTGTGAGCTGATGTTATTGTCAACACATTTTGCAGTTTTTCATAAACAAGCTAAAGTTTGTTAGGAACTGTGCTCCACCGACCAAGCTGTCTATATAACTACAACTTTAACCAGCGCACCAGGGACAACCATGATGTAGCGGGTGAAGCAGCCATGATGCTAATTCAATTGACTATAACATGTTTACCGAGCATGTGCATATAATTATAGTCTTAGGTCTCAAGGCATTTGAAACTGACTTTTCTATACTATTACAAAATGTGCTGGTATATTTCACCAACAGAGGGCATGCTCTCATTTAGTTGCAGAGTTATAAAAGCGCTGGCTAGGGTTCGATGGTTCTTGCCTGGAAGGTAGCATGCCAAGTAGTGAGATAACAAGGACTACCAGCCTGTTGTGTGCGTGCAAAGAGAAAAGACCATACAGTGTGTCGCTTGGATTTGTGCATTGTGTACATCCTGATTACATAATGGTCTGCAGTTTATAGCCCTTTTGATCGCAATGTGGTCTGCGGTTTATGGTCAGTTTGAGTGAAGTTTTTTATGGTTCTCTGAACTGTAGAAATGTAATCATGTAACCGGACAATTGTTATGTTAACCATGTAACTGTCACAGGCTTAATTACAACATTTCCATTTGACATTGTGCCCACTGATGAAACTAAGGGTTTTCTGTCGCACTTAGCCTCTGACACAAGCAGTAGCCTGATGCCAGATTTGAGTATCCCAAGCATCAGGCATTAGGATTTGTCAAACCCTGCTCAGTGAAATTAATTATGAAGTATATCTAAAGTCTTTCAGATGTAATGTTCACTTCAAGTTGTAAGCTGAGGTGGTTTTGTTTTACCTCTGTGTCTTTGCCAGTAGTCTTGGACTCCAGCACTTTGTTCTTCATAGTCTCTATTTCAGCCTTAGATGCTTTGAGATCACTCTGTAGTTTAGCAACCTGACCCCTCTTTGTTCGGTTACTCTGTAACGATCGTTCTAGCTCTTTTCTTAAGCCTCTAACAAGATCATCTGGGGTCATGTTGGAGCCAGGGTCTGTGGATGGCCTGAGGGAAATTATCAAAAAAACAAATATATCAATAGACATAGGAACAATTTTGCGTCTCTTTTAATCTGCCCATCTTATGCTTGTTGTTTGTCAAGAAGATAATAGAATTTGTGCGATATACCTTTTTTAATAATTCGTGCAGTTTTGATACCCAATAGACTATCAGCAACATGAACAGTTTAACAAGTAAACAAAATAATAATTTAAATTCTCACATTTGTTGTATATTTTATGCATGATACAAGGTTCTGTAAGCTCAGATTGAGGTTTGCTTTATCTTAGTCCACAATTACATGTATGCATAGATCACAGGATATGTCTAAGTTCAACATTCTCCCTGAAGCCAAGAGCCATAGCCTCAATTGAGAGATGGCTTTTGACTTCATAAGAAACAGTGGCTATGGACAAGGCTAAGGCTAGTTTGAGTCAAACACTTTTGTACCGCTGAATTTGAGGAGTTTTCCAATCAGACTTGGCTAGGTTCCTGACGGCAAATGATTTGGCATTCTGTGTGGATTCAGGTGACTTGGCAGACGTTACACCCAACTCCATGGCAGACTCATACATCTGAAGTTGCTCCTTCAGCTCAGATAACTCCTCCTTTGTTACAGAGATAAATAAAGCATACCAAATCATGCAAAAAAGATATATGTGTAGACCAATTGGGAAAACGCGCAAGTGGTGCACACTGCACTGCTGGAGTGCTCACAACCGAAGGTTTTGTACAAAATCTGTTTTTTTTCCTTTTATGCAAATAAGGTGTCTTACTCATTGATTTTCACAATTTCTCTGACAGGTCAGCATGACATAATGATGCAGAACTTTTTGTCAAACCCCCCCTCCCCCCCCCCCCCAATTTAAAAAAAAAAAAAAAAAAAATCAATAACAAATGTAACGTGATGTCATATTTCAAATATATGGTCCTGAAATTAGATGATATTCACTCAAAAAAGCGCTGAATTTGACCTTATAAGACTGGAGCAAAACGTCATGTACAGACCTATTTGTTATTGTAGTCAAATGATTTTAATTGTTTAAATTTCAATCTGAAAAAGTATCAAATCAAATGACACTTTAAACGTTTTTAACATAAGGTGAGAGACTTGCAATTTTATTCCCACTTTCAAAAGCACAATATCTATTGGCAAATGAATGCATCACAAAACTGAACTTGACTTTGGAAGCCCCTCCTTAAAGAAGTAAAGCTAAGTAAGTTGCTTTTCTTACCTGTAATGCTGCAGTCATATCTTCACTGAAGATACGAGCTGCTTCAACTTGCTGGAGCTGCACACGTAGGAGGTTAATCTCTTGAAGTGATCCTGAGTCAACAATTAAAGGAAATCAAACTCATGGAACCAGTGTTATCTGCAAGTATCATTAGCCTTCAGTGGAAGCTAAAACACTGACAACATTGGGAATGTTAGAAGGCCAATGTTTGTCTGGCTCCCTATGCAATAATGGAAACTGGTTTAGCTATACCAAAAGGGGATCTGACTCTAGATTTTACCCTTACAGCCTCACTTTGGTTATGTTGAATTAAATACTACCGGGACCCGAACCCACACTCTGTCAGTACCAGAACGAGTCTAGGCCACTAGATCACTTGGCCTCTAGATCCATTCTGGCCAAAAGAAAAACAACTAACCCTTTTTCCTCCTACCTGTCTCAAGTAAGTCTCTGCATTGTTTCTGGCTTTGTTGTAGTTGGTTGGTCAATGTGTTGATGGTATTACCCTGTTCAAGTCTCTGCAGCTCGGCTGACTTGGTAACACTAGACAGCTTGTGATGAAGACTAGCAATCTCATTACTCTATGGAATCAAATAAAAGCAATTAAGGTTTTTTATCCTTGTCTCATTTGCCCATCTTATAGTTATACATCAAAATTTGACTGATTGTGAAGGAAACTATCAGTTTGATTTAACTGCAGAATAACGTCACGTCAAGATCGAAAAACACAAATATTCACAGATTCACACATAACTTACATGATTTAAAGTAAGTAATGGTAGAAAGGGTTCCTTAAAATATTTCTGCCTAAAATGCTATCGTTTCTGAGAAATGAGTAAAACAATAGTTGTCATCGCGCGCGATAATAAACTCGATGTTTGAAAACCAGAAAACACATAAGGTCTCTTTTCACTATTTTCTTGTGATCTCGATGACCTTATTTCATGTTATTTTGTGTATGTGGTTGATTACACAAAACATGAACACTGTCTGTGATTATTTTGTCAGCCCTGCCAATCCTGTATAATACCTTTAACCTGCTCGTCTGACTTTGCAACACTTGACAGCTTCAGAAATAGACTATATATAGCAAAACTACATTGAATATAACAAGCATATTATTTGCTCGACTGATAATCATTTCAAATACTCTAGATGTATGTTATGAAACAAACCTGCAGCAATTTCATGACAAACCAATGTTCCTAGAAAATGAAAATAACATACATGTGTTCATTACATGGTCATGATCAGCAATGTATCAACATCGACTATTCCCAAATGTAGCAAAGTTTCTTATGCACCCAGGAGATCAATTAAACCCTGTCAACTGAAGACAACACTGATAACGACTCCTTCACACTTTGTCTTCAGATAACAAACTAACCTTATCTTCTAAGGTCCCTTGACTACTGTCCACCTTCTCCTTCAGTCTCATCAACTCTTGGTCGTATCGCTGCTGAAGATTCTTTAGCAGTCCGTCCTGCTGATCTCTGGCCTTGGCTAGAGGTTGTGACCGCTGCAGCACAGTCAGCTGGCTGGACAAGCTTTCTATGGCAACCTCGGTTGATTGAAGCTTCTCTTCTACCTGTGAGACATGAATTCTGGACAGTCAATTTCAGTTTAGGGTATTTAATATAACTATGCTAAATCCTGTTAAACTTTACATGGTTTTGTTGATTTCCTAACTGGATAACCAAACCATCCATGCAAAGTGTTATGTTGGGTTACATATGCTAATTACATTCACGCATGCGACAGACATTATTGGTCGGCAAATGCCATGAGTTGTGCATTGCGCAGACGCACAAGTACGCCACAGTCAGTCCCATACAAAAAGGCACAATGTTCCCTCACTTTGCCTATCAGTAGTGTTAATGCGCACACATGATGTGCAACTCAAATATTTCACAGGAAAAGTTGCCATGCATAGCACCATACCAAGAATAGTTTGTTTTCAGTGTTCTCTTACCATGAAATCAGGGGTGCGTTCCACTCAGGCTAACAATGCAAAGGTTTGCCAACAAGCTTATGTTTCAAAGTGGAACGCTTTAAAGCATTTGCACATGTTCGCAAAATTTGGCAAACACTGAAGAGGTGTTAGCTATGTTCACCTACTACAAAATAATGGTGGAAAACAGTGCAAAAGCAGTAAATAGGCAGTGAATATAAGACTAATATGACATAAATCTTACCTTAAACAAATCAGATTGGTTGTAGTAATTTGTAAATTGTAAGGAAACTATTTCATTTTATTTTTAAAAGCAGCCAACAGAACATCACCAAACACAGTGATTGATACTGCAGCATGATTGGTTCAACAGATTGAAGCGAACGTGCGAACACAATGCATTCCGGTTCAAATTGTTAGCATGACGCACATTTTGAAAATGGTAGCACAAATGATTGCGCAACCAGAAGAAACCCAAGATCTAAATCATGAATTTTGACATGATTCTTTGTAGGCTGACCTGATGTTTGGCAGTATTGAGTGCTTGTATCTGTACATGAGCTGACTGAAGCTGCCCTTTCAGCTCGCTGGTTTCTTGTTGTGATGCAATCAATAGCTCCTGACAGTGCTCATAGCTGGCATTCACTCCCGCATTCTCTCCTTGGGGAAGACAATACAAACAATAATTTGTCTCATGTTGGCTTTCCTTTATGAAATTTTATTGCAAAGGAAACAAATTTTGGTAAAAAAATAGTACCCTTTGTACATACTGATTTGCTTTACACTAGGTGATGTCATTCTGATTTTACAAGAACATACACCCATTGAGAAAAAAAAGGTTAACAAACCCCATTTTACATCCATGGGTAACTAGAACAAAACTTGTTAAAACTGTGTAATGGACAGAAACAGAAACCTGTTTAAAAGTAACACATATTAAAAAGCAAACAAAAAGAAAAATACTATAAAACTTTGTTGCCTCTTTCAGTGACAAGGTCGTACATTCTATTCTATGTATTCCGAAAGTGCCAATATCGTACATGCAAGATCTATATCTACTCAAAAAGTGTCTCAAGGGCAATATCACCCATGCAAATCAGCAAGATACATTTTGTTTAGTGAGAAAGACGTTTTGTTTTCTATTACAAAATTTATAAAGAGCTTAAAAAGCTGGGCACTTTAGGTTTAAAAAGTAAATAAGTAGCGGGCACTGAAAGAGTGGTCTTTCTGTTTCCAATGGCACTTAAATCAGCAGCCAAGTTGTCTGACAGCCCAGTTTGGATTAACTGACATCTGCAATAAGGAAGTATAATTCTGATGATGGACAAAAACCTGAGAGCACTAATACAATGCAAATCCAGGGCTTGTCAATATGGTAGCTCTAGGATGGCTAGGCTAGTCTGTCATGCGTAATGCATGGTGCGTAATGCATACAAATGCAAATACATGCAAAGCAATGCACATAATTCCATGTACATGTATCAGTATTGTATATTCCTGCTCCTAAGTTATGTGCAAGAACTGTATAATATGCATAATGCATTAGGCTGTTCTGTATGTAACATGTTTTAATATTTGTTATTTACCTTGAGCCAGAGCGAGTTGATGATTAAGTATCCTCTTCTCTCTCCCCGACTCTTCCTTAAGAACCTGGAGTTGGCTGCTCAAATGGTCTAGTTCCCTACCTCTTGCCTTGTATAAGATCTGCAGCTGAGCCATCTGTCTACTTCCCTCATCACCACCTGCGTGTACAAACAAAAAAGGTCCATCAATCCATGAAAAAAGTGATGGATATCATGTGAGAACAGGGCCCAATTTCATAGAGTTGCTTTTAAGCAGAACATTTTGCTTATAAATTGTCTGCTAAGCAGAAATGAGCAGGATACCAGTTACTAATTATACATGTGACATGGTAGTTTGGCTGGTAAACTTATTCTGGTAAGCATAATGTTATTGTGCTTAGCTACTTTTTGTGCTTAAGCAGTTTCATGAAATTGGGCCCAGGTCACAGTAGTTAGAAGTCCAGACTTTGGTTTACTCACCAACATCCAGGAACTGCTTCTGCAAAGGGTCCTCAGCGTCTTGTGCGAATCCCACAGTGGCTTGGTTGGTAACTGTAGGAAATCCATTGGGTTGTATTACTTGCTGCATCAGTTCTTTCTGCTGAGAATGTCCACCTCTGTATTGAACTCTGGGTAAAAATTGATCCAAAATGGACACATTAAAGCTATTCAACTAAGCTTCACTTCTTTGCTGGATAAAAAAAAACTACAGCAGTTCCTAAGTCTAAATAATTGAGCATGTACTACCTGAGGTCAAACCAAAAGTGTTGAATAAACAAAAATAATCTTAAAATAATTGGTTTGATACTTATAGAAAGTAGAAACAGTTAACGATCTTGAGAATGCAGAATGTTTCATGGAAATGATCAAGTAAGTGCAAACTAAAACATTAGATGAGTTGAGTTTAGACATAATAATTCTGTGAGGTTGAATCTACAAATATTCTAAAGAGGTAAAGTGGTAAGATAGAAAAGCCATACACTTGTTAGGTAAGTTGGCAAGTCATTGAGTAACATATGCCAGCCTCTGCTGCACACAAATTTGTTTTCACCTTATCAGGCTCTATTAAAGCTGCAAAAAGTACAACGGCTGTAGTTATACTATAGGAAACTCCTTCCCTCATTCAATGGTATTTGTTATGACAGAAACTGATAATTCTGAAAAGCCAAACTGAGTTGTTGAAAACATGTATTGAAAGGTAAATCTATGAATATTTTAACTGGCTCTGTGCATTTCCTATGGGCTTCTGGTAACAATTTGAGCCAATTTTTGTGAAAATGAGCGTGGCTAAATGGAATTTCCTCAAACTTACAAACAGGAGAGTCACTTTGTAACAGGAGTAAATATCTGTTACTAAGTGTTTTATTTCATTTCATTTACTAATTTAATTTTGATTGTGAAGCCAAGGACTCACAGAAAAGCAAACTTAATCACTGTACTAGAACTCCATGGAGAGAAAACAAAGATGGAAGTTTCAGTTTCAATTGAGGGAGGAAAACCGAAGAGGAATATTCCAGAGAAAACCAGCGCAATCAGGTAGGGACTGAAAACCCAATCCACATTGTGCCTCTGGCGGGATTCGAACCACAGTACTAAAGTTGGAAGATGAACAAAGATACCGCTATGCCAACCCAACCCGTTTCAATACCTGATTGAGGATGGTTCTATTCCATGGTTAGGATGGTTGCCTTGATGGGTTACATTCTTGTCTTGGTGATGCTGCTGAGGATTAGGTGAATACTGCTGAGTGTGTTTAGGATTGTCTGATGGATCATACTGCTGGACGTTTTCATTGTACCTTTGCTCTGGATGATTTGATTCTATATGCTCAATAAAGCTTGGTTCTTCATCTCCTCCATTCTGGTCCTCATCGGTGTACTCATGATGGTATCCATTAATCCCATTGGTTGCCTGGTAATTACCATGGTTACCATAGTCATGGTATCTATTGTCGTTGTTCATACCTTGGACTTCATAATTTTGCTCGTATTGACCGTTTCTAAGCCTTTGCTGAGCTTCGTGTCTAGTGAATGAACTCCCCGTCTCTGGTACCTCTTCACTAACAGCGCCCTCTACCTCGCCTCGTTCATACTGTTGTCCAATGGTATGTTCTTCAATCCACTCATTGTCTGATGACTCAACAAGCTTATGCCCATTCTGGATATGGTGGGCGCCACTGGTCTGTGAAGGGATGTAGTGCTGCAAGCAAAAGATTCAAAGACTAATTTATACTTCAAAATATTATCATATTTGTTGGCAAAACAAAAGATGTACACATTTTTTTGCCTTAAGAAAAAGAGGAAGAAAAAAGAAGTGTACACAGGAAACCTTACCTGTCAAAGTCTCAGAAACGTAATTGCTGAATGGTTTAATGGTGATAGTTGGGGGTAAGAGTGTTGATAGGTGGTGGGTTACTGAACCCAGTAGATGTTAACAACTCACCTGTTGACTGGCTTGATGGTAATTGTTGGGGATAAGTGTTGGAGAGGGGGATAGGTTACTGAACCCAGTGGGTGTTGAACAACTCATCTGTTGACTGGCTTGATGTTGATGGCTTGGACCAGGTGTGTTGACAGGGGGCAGGTTTCCAAACCTAGTGGGTGTTGATCAACCCATCTGTTGACTGGCTTGATGTTGATGGCTAGGACCAGGAGTGTTGAGAGGTGGTAGGTTATTGTACCCAGTTGGTGTTGAACAACTTACCTGTTGACTGGCTTGATGCTAACTGGTGGGGGCAGGAGCGTTGAGAGGGGGGGGCGGGTTTCTGTACCTAGTGGATGTCGGGGGTTTCTGTACCTAGTGGATGTTGAACAACTCACCTGTTGACTTGCTTTATGTTCATGGCTTAGGCCAGGAGTCTTGAGAGGGGGTGGGTGACTGAAGCCATTAGGTGTGGATGTTTGCTGTGTCTGATGCTGAATCAGTCTGTGATGAGCAGGAAGATTCTGCCTCAGGTGGTTCCAAGGATCAGGGCTTGGTGGAGATAAATACAGGAGAATTAGGGCCATCATCTTTGAGAGCTACCTCTCTATGGCTGTTCTTTCGTAGAAGATTGAGAAGTTTTTGTGTCTGCCAGGATTTGTTGGTTAAATTTATCGGGGAGTGGTTGAGTGTTTTGACACTCTCGATCACTGTCTGGTACGGAAACACCATGGCGAATGACTGGAAAGGCTTCAATCATGTAGGGGCCTTTCTGAAACCTCGGCTTGGGCTCCGTCTGCGGCTTGGGCTCCGTTAATTTGTTTTGCTACAGCGTGTGTTTGCACGCGGTGTTTGAACATCAGACAGAGCCTGGAGCCGAAGCCTGGAGCCGGAGCCCAAGCCGAGGTTTGAGAAAGGCCCTAGGCAACACTGCTAGTGTCATAACTGGTTGTGAGCTACCAGCTTTGGATAAAATGTATAGGTCACATGTCCTAAAAAATTGATTCAGAAAAATTATTTCAGAAAAATTCCACTCTGCAAATGATTTATTAGAATAGATGAGAAAAGATAAGCTGTACAGAACAATTAGAGCTGATTCTAACCATACTCACAACAGTTTCTATCCCAGTGCAATTTGTTTATTGAATTATTAACTGTGATTTTCTTGGGGGAACGCTACTTTTTTACTCTTGTTTATTTGTAAATCTAACCCTAACCTGAACATTTTAAGGTCATATCTATGCCAATATATTCTCACATCTTTTAAATGTGACACAGCGCCTGTCATGTATCATTGTTAACTCCAACAATTTGAAAGAATATTGCACTGAAATCCTTCATGATATGGTGAAATTGGTATTCTGAGATTATGTACCATCTTATATTTTGATCTTCAAAACATTGTTATTCTGAAAACAGCGTCAAAAGTTTCTTACAAAGGTCCAAAAAGTCCCAAATAGATTATATATAAAGAATGTAAAGAACAAAATATTAGCCTAAACTTTCGAAAATATTTTGGTTATCAAAAACAAGAGGCTGATGTTGTAATCCCTAGAATGTACACTGACATTTAGAAATCAAACACAATCATTCTCTTTATACATAGTTTTTAAAGTGGGTGTGTTATGATATTCTAACTGACCCCTGAATATTGCCTGTAGTATCCGATTATGATATGACTCACCTAGTAGTTGTTTGGGGATTGTCATGATGTTGGCTGAGTGAGCCACTTGACTCATGACTGGAAAATGAGGCTGTGTCATCGTCTAGCAGATCATCTGGTAGAGCTGTCGACAACAATTCACGCAGCTGTGAAGAAACAAAAGAAAGACAAAAGAAGTTTCAAATTTGTAAGCAAGAATATTGTTTCAACCTGGAACAATATCCATAGAGCTGCCTGGCACATTTTATTCTCGGAGCTGAAATCTGCAAAGAACAATAACACACCCAATGCCATGTACAGTAATGCATACTGGTTGTGTGTTCATTCATTTTCATTATGCTTACAACTAAAATTGTCAGATCATTACAGGAAAAAAAAAAACAATGAACACATTTAAGGTTTCAGGGATGACATTTACCCAATACAAGATTTTAATTTCTGGAATCAGGAATGATATCCTTGACAAGCTGCTTATTCTGTACTTCACTATTCCACAAAGTCTATGGGAGTATAAAGGTGTAGACCATGGCACCAGAGAACAGGGTATACATGAAATGAAAAGCCTCATCACTCTTATTTAAATTTATATGAATATTTTATTACATAGTTAAGGAAATCAGGCTGAGCTTTGATTTTTTAAATCCCCAACAAAACAAAAGTGAAAGAACCCCACCCCCCAAAAGTCCAATCCTACTGTGTACAAAAACCTAAATTGTCAAGTAAACTACATGACATGATAACTGCTCCTTCCAGAAAAAAATAAATGTTCAATAATCAGCATAAAAAACATGGTCATATCAAAGGAAATATGCAAATGAATGACCTGCCCCCTTCCTTCCACCACTCCATCAAGGATTGGCATCAAATGAAGCCATAGATGCTTCCATCTTGGCCAGTAGCCAAAAAGGATTTCAAGCATTGATACAGTTACTTGTACTGGTATCCAATTAGAACAATAGGCATGGTTGCTATGGCACTGTTTGGCCTTGATGAGTTTGTTAATTTTAACTCATGATAAACACTGTTCAAAGCTAAAATATTAGTCTAATAACTTACCTGAAAAAGTGCATTTTCGATATCTTTTAACTCTTGTAGCTCCACGTCCCCCATTGAACCAAAAACATAATTCCTTTTCATGAAACACGTTAATTTTTGTTTCAAATTCCTTGAAGCTTGCGGAAATGTCTGTAAGTTTCTGATGTTACCGTAAATCGCTTTAGTAAACTCACAGGTGTACTCAGTACATAATCCTAGCAAGACAGACTAGCACTTTATTATACTCCATGATGGCTCAGATGGGAACCCACTCTTCCCAAGTACTGCTCCTACTGAATTACTGACATCAACAAAATGTGACGATCCACTTCTATTTTGATATCATATTACAGAAAGGTTTGATGGGTGGAAACTTCATCCAAAATGTAAAGCATGCAACATAATTTGCTACCAATATTCCTGATTAAAATCTGCACAGTGTTAGCAATATGTGCAATATGTGAAAAATTGTTTTCGAGTCCAGTCTGTTTATGCAGTTCATGTAGCAAAGACACCTGGTACATTGTCATCTAGATAACAATTATGCAAATAAGATCTGAATCCATGCATGGTGATTTGTCTGTCTACTAGGCCTGGTGTCATGTGATGACTCCGATTGTTTGCAAATACTCTCAGGTGTTCCAAGTGAGCTTTGATTACATCAGCGTCCCTGCTGGAAAACCGTTACATCTTGAATCCTTAAGTGGACAACAAAATGGAGAGATGCCGTACAGATATCCAGATGGGTTACCATGGTAACTTAGCAAAAAAATTGTTGATTGGCTGATTCTCTTCTGAGGTAAATATTTGTTTGTCCTGAGATATTGTTAAGGTTGTCAATTCTCGGTTCTTATCATTCATACCTGCAATAAGAAATAGAAAAAAAGTATTTTTTTGCAGTGTTTGGAAAATAAAATCTAAAGAACCAAGTTCACCTTTAGGGGATAGTTATATGATTATGAAGGATACTTTGAAGTACCTTTCTTGGAGTTTGAAGTAATTGTTAATGTAGTTAGACTACTGTTTGTTTTAAATAATTCACCTAAATGACAAACACGGAGAAGCTAGCATACAACAGAAAACTTTGAGAATATTAATATTGATTTCCTACAAGTAATTTGAGAATTTTATTGAATACAGGTACTTCCATGAAGAAAAGCACTAATGCATTTTTATTTTTAAAAAAAAAAAAAAAAAAAAAAAAAAAAAAAAAACAGAAGTGAAATTCCGTACCACCCAACCCCCCCCCAAAAAAAACCAACCCAAAGAAGCAGCAACAAAACTAAAATAAAGCCAGACAATTGTTTCTTATATCCTACATGATAAAAATGCGTATTTGTAAACATACATGTAGGATAATAGTAGTTTAGTTTCTGTTAACACAGTTTCTATACAGAAATTGGACTAAAGGAGTACTCTTTTTCTGTTGTCTGTAATTACTAAATGAAGTTTGCTGAATAAAATATACAAATTTGTTTCTGATAATTATTGAAAATATTACAATTAGTTTTCAATGAGTGTCCTGAGCAGAGCATAGCTCCTTTAAAAGTAGGAAATAACAAGACATTGCATTACCAAGATAACATTACATATCA
>JAUELU010000042.1:5288452-5300302 GCA_032357145.1 Evasterias troschelii | reverse complement strand
TAAACCATGTAAGTTTAATGTAAATCTGTGAGCTTTTCTGTTTTGTGTTTTACCAGAAGTATAGAGACCCTTTAATGATTTGCAGTTTTATGTCATCATGTGAAGTTGAATTGTCAGTGATTAATTAAAAATAAGGAATAAACCCCGATATACTTACTGCTTTTATTATCTGCTGTGAAGACTGTTTTCAACAGATTTGTATAACTCAGTGCATGCTTTTTCTCTTATTTTTTTGTTTTATTATTGACAGGTTTCTGATATTCTGTAAATTATAAAAGGTACAGTTTGGTATTGAACAAAATATTTGTGTGAGCTTTCTGTTTGCAACTGTGTGCTTTTTCTATTTCTCCCTCTATGATGGCGCTTTTGGTGATGGTCAACATATTTTGTTGTATTCTTGTACACAAATCTGAGTCTGCCAATTTAGTCACATTATCATTCATTGTGTGGCAAATGTTTTTAGATTTAACCATTTCAACTCTTTAATCTTCTATTCTCTGACAGAGGAACTAACAAGTATTAACATGTGTTTTAGTCCTCAATGGATCAGTACTCAGTATCTCATGAGATCTTTATCATGGTGTAGCCATCTTGCTTTTTTCCCGCACTTAAACAAGACTTTAATTGCTTGGAGTAATGGCCAATTTGTTTGAATTGAACAGTCGTCATAAAGAATGAAACAAAGATAGATACAATGGGATGTGTGCCTGATGGCGTTGATACCGTTAACTAATTAATCGTATCACATTGTTGACAATATCTTGTTAAAAATTAACTGTGATCAAACTCGTTATAACTGCATTCAAGCCAAGAATCCAGGCAAGGTTAAATGCAAATAACCAGACTAGTCTAAGGCCAAAGAGCTAACTACATTGCGGGACTGTGGACAATTACACGTACAAATATGTACCTTCCATGTTTAAACCATGTAGATATTTCCCATGATTTTTAGCTAAACATTATGACTAGTACTCATCAAGTTTATGTCAAATTTTAAACATACAAACAATTTGTATGTCTTTGTGTTTTAAGTTTCCAGTCACTCTCTGCAGTAAGTTTTGTTTTTATGTACCATACTATGTAGTTCTCTCAAGCCAAAGAATGAATGCCAAAATGTATAGAATTGCACCTCAGAAAATATTGCAACATTTAAACTGTACTTTGCAAAGAGAAATTAGAAGCACTAGGCATGACAGGGTATGTCACTTTGTCTTGTATCCTGTTCTTGTTTTTTGAAAGCAAAGCGTCTTTGTGTGCTGCTGGCTCAATATTGTAGGCAGTGATTTGCATATGATACTCTCACTGGTAATTAAAATTATTTCAAAATAAAACTGTTATTTAAAAGACAGTGACTGAATTTCCCTAGGTCACAAGCCATTACAAGTTTCTCCTATTGAAACCCAGGTCTGGAATTAAATGGAGGCTCTGGTCTTGTCCTTGTTGCCCTTCAAAAGTCTCCAATAGAATTTAAGATTTCCCAAAGGAAGTGCCCTTTGCAAAATGAAAATTGCCCTCTCTGAGATCAAATTCCAGGCCTGGAAACCTAATGTATAGTTTATTTGACATATAGTGGTGGAAATACTCACTGATAAAACAAAACTCTTCAATGCACAACAACAAAATGCACTTCGGTCAATAAAACTGTTTTCTTGTCACCTTTTTGTAAGATTAAAACAAATCAATAACCCTAACTTTGAGTGATTTGTTTTGAGGAATTCATTTCAGAGGCTCATTTGGTTAGATTTGGATTGTTGGGATTGGATCCATTTGAAGTATGAGGTTTTTGCACATCACAGAGCTGCAGTTCAATTAATTATAAATGGTACTTCACATTAGAGTAGCAAGTGTTTTTTCTAGGTACATGTAGCTACTGTAGTTCTCTATTCTTAGCTTCATGCAATACAATCAATAATTACACACAAATTTATATTTAACTTTTGATTTTATTCATGACATTATCAGGCTTGGTATTTCGTGGGCTTAGTCCTGGTCAAGGCTTGGTGCCCATTAAAAATGTTCCCATAGACAAATTCTGAGTCTAAATGTTATTTTCCTTTCATACGGAAAATTGGCTTACCCTTTACAAGAAATTCCAAGCCTGTATTATACTTTCTGGTTTCATCTACTCATACTTCAACTAACTTGTTTCAGTGATTCATTGCTCGTTGACCTTGTGACTGACTACTATTCACTTTCCTGTCCCTTATAGATTCTGAATGTAGTGATAGGGAACTCTTCAAAAGCAAAGACAAGAAGAAAGATAAGAAAAAAGACAAGGAACGAGGCTACAAGTCATTTGAGCCAATGGAAGTGTACTCTGATGACGAAGATGATAGGTATTGGGAAAGGTCAAAGGTTATGAATTAAGGTTTACTAGAAATTATAGAAAAATTGCTTTAGGTTAAAGCAAAGCAAGTTGATATCATATACCCCATAGTAGATCAACCCCTGTAACAGTCATTAGAATCATTACTAGAATTTGAAATTGATATACATGTATGTCCTTGTGGTATCAGTGCTTGTGTCTTTTGAATAAGACATTCCCTCATTATTTAGGACTATTATAGACTTTGTGTTTTTGTGTTTGATTATTTAAAGAATCCAGAACACTTGTAGAGTCTATTTATGGGTGTGTTTCTGCCACCCCCCCCCCCCCACCAAGCATGGTTCAGCTACATATTGGAGGTAAATTTTTAAGACGCCTTTTTGTGTTATCAACTTATCACATAAGGAATGTTATAAATTGTCTTTGTAAATGTTCATTAGGGGCAAGAGAAAGCGGAGTATTTTCCGCTCCCGGAAGGTCAAGACTCCAAAGGATAAACACAAGGAAAAGGAGCCTGTAATGGATGAGAAACAGAAAGAAAAAGAGATGATGAAAGCGGAGAAAAAGCGAAGCAAGAGCAGAGAGCGAGAGGCCAAGAAGGAAAGGACAAGGAGCAAAGAGAGAGAAAAGTTTGCTCGTAAGAAGGCTCACACCATCAGCAATGTGCCATCTTCAAAACCTGGTAAGAAGCTGCAAGAAAACAACTATATGATTTTGCAATCAAATGAAGCCCTTCCACTCATGGCCTGAAAACAGAATTAAAAGTGGACAACTTGATTGAAACTAAGTGAGTGACCAAGGACAGAGAGAAAAGAACAATGGGTAGACAACGAATAATGTGGCTTGATGACATCATTGTGCTGAGAAATATCATGGACACAAATACCAAGAATTGGAGACAGATGTAAACATGATAACTGAGTTTTATACAGTCTAATCAATGACTAAATTATGAGTTCAGATCAATTCAATTCAATTCAGTTTATTGGTCCTACCATGGAAGAAAATTTCGTACACAAAATCATCACACACAAACAAAAATATGCTAAATATAAATTAGATCAATTTAGCAACAACTTAGCAGAAAGTAGTTCGCGTAATAATAATTAACGCTTGGACTGATCATTGAGGAGATGGACAGAGTATGGTATGAAGTAGTTGAGGTATCTGTTTGTTTTGCATCGAAGTGACTGCCATCTCCTACCACTCATTAGTCCGATGACAAATTTGTTAAGTGGATGGTCGATGTTACCTTTGACTGCCTCTGCTTTAGATAGAACCCTTTCTTTGTAAGTTTCATCCAGGTCCACGTCTATCCCTAGGACTTTAGATGCTTGTTTCACAGCTCTTTTCATTTTATCTGTTACTTGTGTTCTTGCTTCATTGTACCAAACCACACAGTCATGAGTAAAAGCACTTTAGTGAAACAGATTCATAATTTCCTTGTCTACATAAAAAGAATATAATTTATGCAAAATAAAATTACCGATTACCCTTTGAGATGAGTGCTGAGCAAATGTTACTGTCAGCTATTTTGCTCAATTATTTGTAATTTTGCACAATGTCAATATTCCCCCTTTCCCATTGAATACTAGCTAACGTTGATGTAACTTATCTTTGAGTTACTGTTTTGTTTCAGCGGAAATAAAGCCTGTGTTCGGTATTCCCTTAGCTGAGGCTGTAGAACATACCAAGATGTACGATGGTATTGAGTTACCAAAGATAGTACGAGAATGTATTGACTTTATTGAAGATCAAGGTAAGAAGAATTTGTGTTCAGGAGATCAAAATTTCTTTAAAATTCTTTTGAAATTTGGTTGTATAGGACATGTAGGAGGTAAGCGTTAATGAGAAAATGACAATTATTTTAACAGCACCATACGGACTTAAAACCTGCTTCACATTATAGCTTTAAAAGCAGGGTATACTTTTGGTTATTGTCAAAGACCATTATTCTCACTTGGTGTATCCCAACATATGTATAAATTAGGCCTAATAAACCTGTGAAAATTTGGCTCAATTGGTCATTGAAGTTACAAGAAAATAATGAACGAAAAACCACCCTTGTTGAATAAATTTGTGTGCTTTCAGATGCCTGAGAAAAGTTTCATGCCTGAACTCTTTCTCAGGCATCTGAAATTTTAATCTTATACATGTATTACTAAAACTACATTTCTTCAAAGGGGTTGTGTCTAACAATGTTTTAAAGTATCAACAGCTGTGAAGTGCTCTTTACCAAATAAGTTTTTATGGTCAATAACTTGTGGAGTTATTACCAAAAGTACACCTTGCTTTTAATTGGCAAGAGGTTGACTTAAAACCTTTTTATCTGATTTGGGATTAACCATGCTAACTTGACCTTTGGCAAGGTTAACTTGAAGAATGTGAAGGAAGAACCACTGTACACTAAGACAAAACTTGTTTATGATCTAAGAAAAAAAGGAGAAATAGAAAGAGACACCTTCTGAAATATGATTTTCTTTTGAATATCAAGAATCTCAGTTATTCCATTATCAATGTTAGTTGTACCAGTTTTTGTTGTTTTTGAGTGGCCCCACTCAACTGGAGTTGTGAGTTGTTTGCAACTTTTCAAATCCTCCTGACCCATGGACATTAACTCACATGTAACTTAAATTCCTTTGCTAGGTCTGAGTGTTGCTGGTATTTATCGATTGTCCGGGGTCAAGTCAAAGGTGGAGCTACTCAAGGGTCGATACAATCGTAATGAAGAAGTTGATCTCAGTAGTCAAGATCCAAACAATGTAGCGAGTCTCCTTAAGCAGTATCTTAGAGAGCTGCCTGAGCCCATTCTCACCAAAATGCTCGCTCCAAAACTTGAAGAAACAGCAGGTTAGTGGAAAAAGTTGAGTCCAGTTACAAGCATTGGTGCAGTGCAGCCCGGTTTGGCTGGTATTAACTTGTTTCTCTTCGTTTTTGTTTGTTTAGTTGAACAAGGTTTGTTTTGATTCGGGTTGACCTTTACAAGGCTGAATGTCCCTGATGTTAAAGCAGACACCCCCCAAAGATGACTGTTAAATTGGCCAAATATTACTCACTGAGTTAGGGGTATCCCTTTGAACAGTCTGTTTAGATAAGCTTGGTTTGTTGGACCAAGAAGAACTAGTGTGAAGCATCGTTCCATTCTGGATCAAAGTAAAGCGATTATTTTCCTCAAATTGTTTGTTGCTTACTGATGTTTTTCCATTGCCAGCCATTGCTGATGTGAAGACCAGAGTAGCTCAGTTTAATCGTATGCTTCAAGTCTTGCCTAAATGTAACTTCACACTGCTGTCTTGGATGGTGGTCCATCTCGCCCACGTCCTTAACAATGTAAGTATTAGCGGTAACCCCTTCCCTGCCTTACCCAAATCCCACAAATTTATGTTGCAGACTATTCCATGACTTCTAGAATACTTTTTGTATAAATATAGACATGTGTGTTAAAGTTATTTTGTTTTATATCGGTCAACTTTTTTATTTTATTCTGTTGCCATTGCTTTTCAGTATTTTTGTATTTAAAGGCACTGAACACGTGTGGTAATTGTCAAAGACCAGTATTCTCACTTGGTGTGTCCCAACATATGCATAAAATAACAAGCCTGTAAAAAGTTGGACTCAATTGGTCATTGAGGTTGCAAGAAAATTATGAAAGAAAAAACACCCTTGTTGTACAAATTAGTGAGCTTTCAGATAGGAATAAAAGGCTTCTGGCCAGAAGTCTTTTATTATTTTAGTGAGAAACTACCTCTTTCTCGAAAACTACGTTACTTCAGAGGGAGTCGTTTCTCACAATGTTTTATACTATCAACAGCTCTCCTTTGCTCATTTCCAAGTAAGTTTTATGCTAATATATATTTTGAGTAATTACCAAACGTGTACAGTGTCTTTAAAGTGAGAATTTGTTTTACCTATGAATACAAAATTTCCTGAAGGGAAAATAAAAATAAAATAAATAAAGACCATGTTAGTCATGATATCATATGTTTACAAAATAGCAACATAGCCTGGGTTTCCTGCAGATGTTAAATGTACACAGCTGAATGAATTTAGATCTTATATTTGTGAAGAGCCAATCTATTTACCCCCTCTATTGTTTTGCAGGAGGCAGAGACAAAGATGACAATTCAAAACATCTCCATCGTTATGTGTCCAACACTCTACATCAGCCACCGAGTCCTCAACCTTCTCTTCACCAACTGGAAAACACTCTTCAAAGGAGTACAGATCAAGAAGTAAGAAAACTCAAACTAACATCTGTTGAACAAAAGAGAATATGCTCTTCCATAACTATTGATATGGCCTTTATTGAGTGGTGTGTCATGGCCGAGCGGTCAAGTGCACTTAACTCAAGGTCTGGTGTTTATGATCAGTAGAGTGTGGGCTGGAGTTGTTGTCTTGACACTTGTGTCCTTAAGTAAGCCGTAGGTCCTGTAAACCCAGTAACACTCGCTGATAAGAGAAGGGGTTTGTCTCAATTTTCTTGCAGTTACTGCTGAGTGCACCCCAGCACCTTGTAAACCCTTAAAAGGTGCTACATACATTGGTCTCATAATTCAAAAGTTGTAAAAATTGTTTCTCTTTGTTTGAGTACCTTATTGGCAGATAAAATGTGTGCAATATTTAGACTCCTGTGTTGTTATTATTATTATTATTATTATTATTATTATTATTATTATAATTACTAATCCTTTGTGACATTCTTATTGATTTCCCTGAATAGAAAGACCCATCTAAACAAACAAGTTAACAAACAAAACTTAACATCTGTTCTCCTTCTCAATCATGAACAAGATTTGTTCTTAGACCATTCTGTGAAAGTTGAGGCATGGCATTTCACTTAACCATCAAAGAATAAACAATTACAATTATCAAGATTGAAACATTAAAGGCAAATAAATAATGGCAGTTTATGAATTCCTGAATGATTTGTTTTACCTGTAATAATGGACTCAAGCAGTGGTCTTTTTTCTTGTGACATAATAAATCTCACAGTCCAAGTCACATGTTTTAACTGATGTTGTATTTATGTGTGTTTGAAGGTGTCCAAAACCACTACGATGGAATCAGACTGAAGACCGGCTTGAGCTTCCAGAAAATACTGAGTGAGTCCTTTACAAGCAAAGTACACCTTTGGTTTTTGGAATTATTTGATTGTTTGAATCCTATATAGATGTAGATAAACACAATAAAACTAACCTGTGAAAATTTAATTTCAAAAGGTGGTCTTGTTTTTGATATATCGTCAAAATTCTGGAGCGAATATGCCCATGTAGGCTGGAAGAATCATCCCTAATAGGAACACACAATCTGAGAAACGCATCTCAGATTCAAATTTTGGGGCATAAAAACTGATACCTGTTTACATATAAACCACATTACTTTGAAGTGGTATGTTTCTTAAAATGCTTTATACTAACAAAAACTGCTGTACTTCAAAACAATAAGTTTTTGTTGCCATTAATTTTAAGAGTAATTACCAAAGTTGTACATTCCCTTTAAAACACACCTTTTATTTCTGTTTTGACTTCATTACTAAATTTGAAGAAATATAGACATGAATAGTTTAAACTTTTATTTAATTTAATTTGTTGTTGAGTTGAAATATTTTGGTCATTATTTATTTCTCATTATACAGTGCTTTGGAAGATGAGTTGATTCGACAGGAGGCCATCTTGGCTAAGATGCATGAGGAACTAAACAGAGGATTGGCTGATAAGGTATTGAATATTCATGGAAACCTTGAAAACTGGAACATTTTGAGTACGAACTCAACTAATTGCAAAAGACCGAACTGAAAAACTTTACAGAACTGACACATTTTCAACATCCCATGCTAATATATTCATTGATTTGTCTCATGAGTTTATATTTTGTGTTTATTTAAAACAATTTGTTTTTACAGTTGACTGAAGAACACCTGTGGGAGGTGCAGCGAATAGTCACACAGCTCAAGAGAAAAGTAAGAAATGTCTTCTTAAAATATTAAATTTCTGCACATTTAGCGTTATTAGTTTAGAAGTTGGAATATATATCACAAGTTGACAAATATATCATCATATGATCATAGTCTACCTTTTCGTAATTTGTTTTGTTTTGTTTAAGTCTTTTATTAATAGCTTTTCCTAATTTATACATTTTGACCTCCCAGTTACGAGTGAGTCGACGCATTTCTGAAACAAGAATTGCTGCCATTGAAAAAGAGAAGGAGAAAGAGCGAGAAAAGGGAAAGGAGAGAGAGAAAGACAAACAAAAAGAAACTGATAAAGACACAGAGACAAAGATAACTAAAGCTGAGGAAACACCAAAAACCCAACATAAAGATGCAGAAGTAGTGCCAACAGGAAAAGGTACATCTCAAGAAGTTAAGGATCCAGACAAGGAATCACTGGACAGGACACCCAAGAAGAGACAGGCACCTAGGACTCCATTAGATGTCCAGCAAGTTGATGAGGAAGAAGTTTTGATAGTTGACAGGACTCTAGACGTTCCTAAGATTGTTGTTGAGATTAAGGAGAAAGAGAAAGATGTGGTAGAGACTGAGAAAGTCAAGGAAGATGAGGTCGAGGAGGATAAAGATGAATCAGTCTTCTTGGAGGATACTGAAGCTAAGAAACAGGATGAGGAAGATCTAGGTAGGTCGTATACCTTCTTGTTTGTAACCAATTATAAGCAAAGTTGCCAAATGCACAAACAAAATTTTCAAAACGCTAATAAGAAGAAAAACAAAAAAAAGTTGACAGACAATTTTTAATTGTAATTTTGTCTCTGTACTTTCATCAGAAATGATCCGTCTGTTGCTGTTGTCTCAAGCTGAGGTCATGGCTGAGCAGGAGGAGCTTCAATCTATACACAATGAGCTATTGAAGCGAGTTGAGGCTGAGAGACAGGAGGTACAGAGGTTAAAAGAGGAGATCTGCGAGGCACACTCCCATCATTGTCGTACATACCCCATGGACAGCACTGATAGCCTCATGTCATCTGATAGCAGCAGTGATAGTGTATCCTTTATCTGCTCAGATCTAAAACCTTCTTTGTCTAGTATCCCACATGCAATAGTAGTTTTGACCTCTGGTTTTCATTTTACTGAAAAGACTATATTTTCAGTCAGACCTCAATTTGGTCAGTATTGAATTGAACTGAGAAAAAAAAGATCTAGTGTTTACCAGCGCATGGACTTTGTTTTCAGTGTTTCTATGACATTGGCCCCTGGTTCTGATTTTATACGCTAGTTATAGGGTTTGGAAAATAATCAACTGCCGTAGCTTTTCACCCTGAAACAGGTACTTGAACAGAAATTCTTTTAAGGAGAATGCTATTGAAACTGTGTGATAATGTGTTTGTTTATCATTGAAATGTAATTAAGATACTTGTACACTTCTGAATTGTCCGTAATTATCAATAAAAAAATTAGGCCTGTGTCAAAATGACAATACTTGGACGCCATGGGTGGGAGTTTGCGTTGTTATACCTCCATGCTGCAACAAAGCGGCTATACAAAACGGAGCTCCCACATATGACGTAATATGAGTGATGACAGAATAGGGCTTTTTGCGAATCTTTCTGAAAAGCACTAGAGAGGGGTAATACAAACTATTGTTTTTAATACAATTAAAATCTATTTAATCTCATGTGAACTCAAATTCCTTATTGATTGAAAACATTTCAACTAAATGTCATCAAAGATAATTTGTAGCCGTTTCTTGAAGGAGCGATTTAAGGGTTGCTGTGCTGTTCTTTTACCCAGATATTTTTTAGGCAACCACTTCCTACTTATCAGAGCAAAATTGCTTTAACAAGTTCTCTAGTCATGTTTCATTTTGTCCTTAACATTGTTTAATCTCAGGAAGATGAAGATGATGACAGGGAGCTGCAGACTATCCTGAACAGACTCATACGAGAAAACCAGGAACTAGAGGTCAGTCTGCAGAAAATATAAAACAATTGGGGGGGAACAAAATGTACATTTTCAAGGTGTGATTTGATCCATGATATCACTATTTATATGAGATAGTTTACCACAGTTTTTTTATCATGTGTTCTTCCTCAAAATAAAGTAAAGTTTTCAAGAAATCCTTCAGACTTAAAGATCTTCTTAGATGCAGATCCAGACCCCCTCTCCCTGCTCTCGATGTTTTTCAATACATTAATCAAATGTATTGAAAAAAAAAGCCCACAGTTTGCATCATCATGATTGCCCTTATTCCACTAGAGAGCTTTGTTTACATGGTGGTAAAAATTGCCACTCACTGACTATAGAGACACATAAATCCTCGCCATTTGATTGGCAGAGCATGCCTTACATGTCATCCACTATTTTGCCATGTAGAGCTTATTGAGCCCCAAAGCAATACCATTGGAATGTTTACAAATTAATTCCTATTTCATCCTTGCATTCTACCTATAATCATCAACCTCCATCACCAGGGCCCAATTTCATGGCTCTGCTTACCGTAAGCAAAGAATCTGCGCTAACGGAAGCAGGTGAGCATTTTTGCCTGTGCGCGTGTGTTGTCTACGTTACTAGTCATTTTTTGCTTACACAGCTAGCACAGAAATTTGGCGCTTGCCCTGTAAGCTGAGAATGTTGATCGTAAGCGCAGAATTTGGCTGTTAGCAGAGCCATAAATTTGGGCCTGGCCCTTTACTTTTCTCCATGGAAGCCGCCCATCTTGTTTTAACACCCCCAAAGTAAAATTCCTGGATCTGTGCCTGCTTCTTAGAGTTTTAGTTGGTCGATTTATACCTTTACTGATCTTTTCATGGAATACAAAAATCTTATCTTCAGCGCAAGAATACTCAGCTCAGCCATGATATCCACAATGAGCGAGAAGCATGTGTCGAGGTCAAAGTTCAAATCAAACTACGACAGCATCCCTACTATGAAATGGAACCATCTAGTATTCAGTCTGTAAAAGATGTTCAAGCCCGCGAGAAAGAGCTGCGAGCATTCGTCCGCGAGGAGCGAGAGGTCGAGTCTGACCCTGAGGTTGTCCTTAGCTCTGGAGAGGTCAAACGAGGTCGACGGAAATCAAAGAGTAATCCCAATGTGGCTGGACCAATGGTGGTGGCCCGTGATGCCGAGTGGCATTTGGGGCCAGAACTGGAAAGAGTAACTGGACAGAATGGGGAGAAGAAGACAGTGGATGTTGGAAAAGGGAAGAGATTGGAACGGGAGACATCTGTATGAAGATACGCTTGGAGTACCAGATCATTATTGTTCAAGTCCCTTTTATGTACAGCTATGTCCTTAATATCAAAACCACCATCTCGGCTTCAGCTATCTTTGTATCCGTACTGAAAGCACACGATTTCAAAGTCACTGAGGGAACTTAAGCCTGAGCCCTAGCCAAGTGTATATTGACCTCAGAAATATAACAATTGTATTGAAGTATCTGTCTGTATAGTGTGCAAGAAAGCACAAAAAGTGTACTACTAGTGTACTACTTGTATTGTACGTATTGTCACTTTAAAGTATTCCAAAATGGAATGGACATGAGGATTTATACTGAAAATAAGTTGAGTTG
>JAUELU010000042.1:5227531-5240812 GCA_032357145.1 Evasterias troschelii | reverse complement strand
ATTTTGTGCACATGTTGAGATACACCAAGTGAGAAGACTGGTCTTTGACAATTACCAATAGTGTCCAGTGGCTTTAAGTATCAATCGATGATGTTCATAACATTGGTAACAGTTGACTTAGTTCATTGTTTTATTGTAATGTGTCATGTGAAGCAAATGTTTCTCGTCTCTGATAACGACGAAACCAGTGTAAAACTTTAGTGGGCACATGGGATAAACCATTTCAGCATTCATGGGGCACTTCAGGGCTCGATTTCACAAAGACTTGAGATTGATCTTAGCTGTGTTTTAATTTTATTGAAAAGCAAAGTGTGATTCCCCAATACAAATCTCTATGGCAATACAGACAACGCATCTTAAGATTAGTGCTTTGTGAAATCGAGCCCTGGTCAATTAAAACTGTAGGTTCCATTTGCATTTCCCCTTTATCAAGTTCTTTCTTTAGATCATTTAAAACTTTTTATAAGATGTTGGAAGTGGGGGTAAAAACAAAAACACTGTCCACGTGCAAACAGAAAAATGGATTTGAAACATTGGAATCATTACATAAAAGCTTTATAGTCAACGTTTTTCAATGCAGTGACTATTGGTAATGAGCGTTATACAGCAGTTTTATTAATGCATGTCCACTGAATGAGAGGACAATTATTATTGCTGCAATCAGATACCAGTGGCGTATAACCAAAATGGGTGGGGGGGGGGGGGGACGACATACATTTGCCAATTGATGTTTGATTCTATGGGCGGCTATACCCAAGCATTAAAGGTGGTACAAATTTAATAATGTTCTAATAAAAATGAGTGTAAAGCACGGTTACACTGTTTAATGATTACATTGTTCTTATTTTTGTCCTTCCTCTGTAGACACAAGTCCCTTTCATTCTCTTGAATCTATTCACAAAGACCGTATTCATTTAAAAGAAAATGTGGTCAAATTTTTGTTTCAGGCCATACATAACTTCGGTTGTTTGATGTTGTTGCTTGACAGGTTACGGTACCGTGATCGTTGGAGGCTTCTGTCTGTGGCATTTGATGTTATGTTTTGGGTTCGTCCTTGCTGTTATAGTCTTCTTTACATCTGAGTGTCAAGAGCCTCCAGTTTACCACATTGTAAGTAGAACCAAGGAAAAATCATGTATTTTTTCAACAGCACAGTATCAATGTGTCGCGGAATTTGTTTTTGCAAAATTACTAAGTTTTGTTGGTAATAAAAGTTGTTATGCTCCCATAAAAAGTTAGCTTATTTAGAATGCATTTAAAGAATCTTATTCACTAAACGTCGCACTTTTGCCGTGTCGAACTCAAAAGATTTGTTACACGGCAAATGTGCGGCAGTTAAAACGAATCGGTGACAGACGTAGAATTTAGTAACAAATAGTTTGCCGCTTTAAAGTGATTCAAAATGGCGGATGCTAAGGAGCCGTGTTTCATGATGGCAATTCGAGCTGTATTATTATAATGTTGTCCTTTTTATACCCAACATTTTTGAGTGGCGTTCATTGTCTTTTTTATAGAGTGTCCTGAAATTCTACAGATTATGTTTGTTCCAGTTAGAAGTTATTCCTCATCCCATCCCGGTAATCTCCCAGCTACGGTACTAACAAGAAGAACGTTCACAATATCAGAAAATACAAAACATTTATTTTCAAACGCCTTTTGCATGCGTATTCCCAAAGAGTATCGCCCGACTGAGAATTTAATTCGGTTCGACACGGCAAGAGCATGACGTTTGTCACCATGTCGTGCAACTTTAGTACGGCAGAGCTTGCCGTGCTACACGACAGAGATTTGTAAAAGTGTTGAAGTCAACAAAGCCATTAATTGTATTAGGCTGCATCTTTTTCATCAATTTCTGACTAAAATAGACAACTATAAAACAAGCTCACCCTCTTTTTTCCATAAATATTTGATATGGTCCTATAGTGTCCTCCATACTGTTTGCGGATAAGTGTACAACCATTATACTCAAAAATTGTCAAAACAATTTCTTAGCTAATTACTATTTCTTTTTTGAATTTCTGACTGCAATACGCAAACAAACTTACAGAGTTGTCATCTTTTTTGCAGGGATTTGCATTTCTTGGTTTCTTTATTTCTGTGTTTTGGATCTTCGCCATTGCTACTGAAATAGTCAACATACTAAAGGTGAGATAAAAGTAACGTAAAAGTTATTACGATTGTATTCCAAAGTATGACGTATTTCTGTTTTACATTCATTTTGTACTGTTTAAAAACCTATAAAACAGCTGTAAAAGGTCAAACTAAACATTACTCCATTCAAATGGTTGGTTAATTTGCAGATGCTTGGTATGGTGTTTGATTTGAGCGACGCCATCTTAGGTCTGACGTTTCTTGCCTGGGGAAACTGCATTGGAGGTAAGTGATGGTCTTTTCACCTTTCATACTCACGATTAACAATACAATGTGCCAAAGTTGGCCCCGGTGAATCAATTATTCGCACATAGCAAGACACCCTTTCGCAATGGTCAAACTCTAACAACAAGCGTATGGTAATGTTGAAATCACATGCTAACCTGTTCCAAACTGTACTTCTGCATAGCGCAATCATCGACTGACTTGACAAAACCTCTCCGGGTCAAACACTTGATGGCGCACAGTGGATCCCCGCTCATACTGCGTGGTATTGCTTGTTTCAAAATCATTGACGACTGTGTAATGGACGAACCCCGATATTTCTTTGTCAATGGCTGTCTCATATTTTGTGATTGCAGACACATTGCTCTCTGGATTGCAAATTAAAATCCGAATATTTCTAACAATGCTGTTTTACACTTCCCACATTGTATCTGATTAGACTTAGTTGCAGACATTGAAATGACGAAACGAGGATCTCCGAGGATGGCAATATCAGCTTGTTTTGGTGGACCTCTCTTCAGTATCCTTAATAAACAGCTCCTGTTTAGCGGTGATTGCTCATTCGTCACAACGTGGAGTAGTCCTGATCCAACAAAAACACGGCGTTCTTAAATTCCAGTCTATGCCATCAAATAAATTGTTCATGTTTTTTAGAACAGCTACCGAATAACAGTTTACGATTTCTCAGGGATTATGGCAAAGTAATATAAGAGACTGGGTAGAGTTAGGGACAATTTCATTATGGACCATTCACGAAGGAATACATATTTCGATCGTTAATGTTAGAACAAAATAAATAGTGGTTGTATTTTGCGTACTACAATGTGCATTGATTTGCAACTAAAGTTTGATGTATTAGGTTTGGGTTACATAGAAAGAATCCTCTCATGGATGGAGGCATTCGAAGCACAAGATAAACACATCACAAAACTATAACTATGGTAAACTTTTTGTTTGCTGTTGACAAAGCATGTTTTGTGTTATACAGCTTATAAATCAGCACGTATGCAGGTTTGTACGCGTTTTTGATGATTAACAGCATCTCCAACTCACACAAATATTTCATTTAGTACCATTAGCATCTTGAATTTGAGCCTGCAACTATTCGAACACAATCTGAACTGTGGTTCATACCTCCTTGTTGATGTGAAATTTCGTCTAAAAGAGGGACATAGGCTGTTTATACTCTTTGGTCTATTTTTCATCAGTAGAGTATAAGTTTCTTTAATATCGTAACACAGACTTGTTGATGGGAATTGGAATATCGTGTACTATAGCTGCAGCCAAAAACAGAGGAGTATTTTACGTAAGTTTTCACATTGACTTACTTGACTTAAAGCTTTCCTCCCATTAACAATGACAATATCAGGCTGGATGCGGCTAAAACGTCCGTCCAAATAAATATACTTTTTAACAAAAACCTTGAAACTGTAAAAAGGAACGTTGAAATTAGTCAATGACATCATCTTGTATAGACTAAACAATGGTGAACTTAGTTTGACTATATTACATCAAACCGTGATTTTATTTGTTTTAAGCTCTGGTAAATTATTCTGTCGATCAGTGTTCAATCGTTTGTTTGTCATCATGGCGTCACATAGCCACACACTTCTTAAGATACTTGTGGAACACAAGTTATTATTTTTGTGAGCAATTTGTTTTGTTATGTATGCTCCAATGAAAACAGATAGATATTGTTGTGGCCTATATGCTTCAACGAAAAAATGAGATATTATTGTAACCCCATTGTTTCGATTGTACTACAACACAATTTTCCTCAAAGATACAAAGGCCGTTTTTTGGCCGATTGAACCGAAAAATTGTATTTACATTTTGGATAGCTTTTTATAAATACAAAACAGTTTCAAGCTTTCCTTTAAGGTTTTGCACAACATTTTGATAAGTGGTAGTTAATACAACAACCTAAAAGTGAATTGTTGTTGGGATATCAACACTATCTAACGTTTAAAAGCCATGCACAAACAGTTTGCATCGCCGTAGCATAAAATGCTCTTTTGTATTATTTAGTTTACAGTATCATCTGTCAAAGTTCGTTTACACAAAAACAATACACACACATGAAACATTTCGGCAAAATCGAGCCATGCAACTTTATATTGAAACAAGTGGTCTGTGAATTGTGTAAGTAGAGAAGCACTTGTTGTTTTCATCTATTGTTCATTGTCGACTTTGTTACGCTATTGTCATTTGAGGACCCACGAGTCCTATATTATCAGTCCTTGATTGAGATAAAATGCTTGTCACGATAACACCCTCTTTTCTTTTTCCCAACTCCAGTTTACAACTGATAACCTTCAATTGGTTCTTGCCACCGGTCTAATCATCAGCCTCTTTACGTCAATGTTCTTCATGATCGCATCTGGGTTCCGGGCCACCAAGATGTATACAGTTCTGTTATACATCTTATACACAGTCTTCTTACTCGTGGCTTTGCTCACTGAAACGAAAATCATAAAATGGTGATAGAAATTTCAGCTGCAAATGAGTCGGCAACTATAGAGAAAAACTTCACCGTCAGTCTTTTCTATTTCAAGAATACAAATAATGCAGCTGTGATAATATTGTTACTCGAAATTTTCTCCTTTGCTTACAAATTTGGGTATTGCGGGTTGGCTTCCAACCCTCATTTTTTAAAACGTCAATATTATTTATTTGTTATGAAATAGAATAAATAACATTTCCTTTCAAATGTTTTAGGGTGGGATACTTGCTAATAATGTCGTGCTAAATATGTCAGATTAGTGTTTAACCTTTTAAAAGAAAGTTTTACTCATAGGTAATATTGAAGGCATAAACTACTTTAGAGCTACCCAAGCTAAAAGTCTGTAGTTTGTAGTTATTTTTATTCACACACATATCTCTTCTATATAGTTGTTGCTTCAAATTATTTATATAACGATTAAGTTGGCTGTTTTGTGTCCTTGGAGAGGTGTAAAATGCTACAATTTACCATGGAGTATGGCAACCAGTCTGACTATTATAGCAGAAATTCAGTGAAGTATGTTGTATTAATAATGAGAACGGTACAAACCAACACCGATATTATACCACAGGATCGAGTTATCATGTATAATTCTGCATTGTGTACACAACGGATCCCTGTAAAATATAGGTATTTGGTCTAAATACAATTAAATAAACATTTTTGTTTGTGTCTCTAATCATCCTTGCTTTCTACTGTTCATGTTTACCGTCGTCTTTCTCAACAAGAAATGATTCTTGAGGGGTTCTAAAACAGAATGGTACATTACCCATCACACATAATCAAGGGAATGAAAAATGTTTAATAATAAAAAGGTCGTATGTTCATTAGTATTTTATGTACAAATACTCGATGTCATTGGTCACTGCAAAAAGCATTGTTTAACACAATTTTTCGAGCACACTGACAACCGCTAAGTCAGAATTAGACTGGTCCCTTATCTTTATCCGTATAAGAATAGTGCCTCAAGTGTGACGTCAGATGTTAAGGCTAAGTTTTTTCTGCAACTCGTTATCCTAATGTGGCAACTGTGGGCAGGCGTAGAAGCTTTGTATTTTGGTGCGTTAACTCAATTAGCTTGCCCGGGTGTGCTCATCAAGGTGGACCCAGAACGCAAACTTCACTTGCCATCTAACCGACAGCTGGCCGGAACTACTTTTATTATTGGCATTTTGTCTGAAACTCTTCGTGGTTAAACGAAAAGATCATAGAATAATTGTTCTCGTGGTAACAACGTAACAACTTTATATATTTTTGCAAGCCCAAGTTAAAGGCAAAGTTTACTTTTGGTTATTTGAACCGTTCGATCATTTCAATCCTATATAAATGTAGATAATACAATAAAACTAACCTGTGTTCATTTCAAAAGGTGCTTGCGTTTTTTAGATATCGTCGAAAATCCGGAGCGAATATATCCATGCAGCAACAATAGTCCCCATAGGAATACACAACCTTAGAAACGTTTCTGACATATTCAAATTTTGGGTCATAAAAACTAACATATTTTACATAACCACATTTCTTCGAAGTTAAATGTTTCTCAAAATGCTTTAAGCTATCGAAAGCTGCTGCTAGGCTTCTGACTAATGCGTTTGTATTGCCATTAACTTTTTGAGTGATTACCAAACGTATACATTCCCTTTAATAATACACACGTATACGTCTTCTTATAAAAACACTCACTTCTCACACAAAGTCGACGCCTTGTTGGGGGGGTGGGGGGTGAAAGGTGAGTCAAACAAACCTGCTGCCAATGAGACAGGTTTTCGTCATGACGTCATCCACCTGAGTCAGACCCAATTTACCCTACTCCATAATCAGGTTAGGCGGGTTCTGACGCAGGTGAGCCCCGACAATGACGTCAAAGCTACTCAAACGCACCGTGGTCAGACTAAGAGCCGACCGGGGGCAATTTTTTTGTACCACACTAGAGCCAAGGGGTCAACAAGATTCGGGAAAGCGGCGCGTGTATGCATTGGCTCTATAGTGTGGTACGGAAAAAAAATGGCGACCGGGGGAGCTAATCGGTCCTGTGGTAGGTACTGTGGTAGGATAAACCACGGAACCCCTGACTTTCAGCCAATCTACTGGAAGTATAGTGTAGCCTGTCTTCTGCAGGTGTTGTATCTTAAGAAACGCAGATTTGTCTGCGCTGGTATGACCACGATGTGAATATGTTCCTGTATGCTGGGTACACTGCGGTATTTGCACCTTCCTAACGACCGTTTGATTATAAATCTGATGGATCAAGATACTGTTTTGGGATAAGGATGCATTTCTCATTTGAGAATTTATTGAGAGTCTAAATCTGACCAAATGTGCCCGTTTATATAGAGACATATATAATATAAAATAGGACTATGGTTTAGTTGTCTTTGTTCAAAGAAGTTATCATAAAGCCGTAAAAAACATGTGATAACCGACTCGAACACATGGGCTTTCTCCTGCAATGTCTTGCTGAATATGGCAAGTGACATTTACACTTAAAACATATGTAAGAAATGATTTAAGTTGCGTTTGACAATTATTTTTGATGACATCAATCTGCTGAGTCATTGACGACACCGGGAAAAAACCTTTTCACCTTTGACTGCTACCGGTCGCATTGTTTTTTGCAAACAAGCGGGCAACGTTTTTGATGACAAAAAACCCAAATTGTTGGAAGTGTCTGTTCGCCTCACTGAAAAGAAATATTATTGCCTGTGAAATACAGTTTTGTATGTGTCTCCTTATACCGATGAATCGGAATCAAAATGCACGTAGCTACCTATGCCTATAATTACAAATCTGAAAACCATATTTTACTTTTAAATTTGAATTTCCCTTTAGTGTGGACGTGTGTGCGCTTTATCTACATTACCCTTGTCATCCAATAGAGCCAACTTGGTCCTTTATCGTCGTAAAAGTACTGCGTTTTACAAAACAAGATAACTGAAGAGGTTGAAAGGTATATAACACATGGTTCATCATGTGATAAAGTCACGCGAAGTGAACTTTACCTCGAGGTTCAAGTACTCTTCATACTGCAGTAGATCACGAGATTCAACTATTGCATAAAAACACGGACCAAGAAATGATAACTTCACTTTATCAGAGTTCTGGCAAATGTGAGTACCAATACTGTTAATATTTTGTTCGTCTAAAAAATAACGATTAACACTGACAACTTCATGAAACTATAGTTATTTTTCTTACTTACTGAAAGAAAACTGTATAATTTTCAAAAAGGTTTATGTTTATCTTTTTTTTGGGGAGTTGATGTTTTTGATGTTGATGTTTTTTTTTGAGCCGTCTTCTATTTTTTTTAATGGAAATACCACAAGCGCCTTGGTATAGCTTTACTTGGATGACGCTCTACAAACATTGTTATCATTTTTAAAGTGGGATCCCCAACTTTTCTTCGAGCACTTGTTTGATTGAAACTGTCTTTGATTTACTCTTATGGACATTAAGGCATTTTATACTCGATAGTTGGGTGGTCAGGAAAATGTCTAAACATCCTCAAACTAATTGTTTGTGCTTCAGTTAATTACACCTCATTCAGTCATAGCGTAGGACTTGAAATACTTAGAAAAGTAAGTTACAAAGAAGATGTGGCTAAATCCATCCTAAATCAAAATTACCTGACCCAGAAATTCTACTAGATCCAAAGCATCAATAGTGTCATGAAATCCCCAAAACTAAGTACTCAAATTATTATAAAGAAACATTCGTACATTTTTTTCTTGATTGATGGCGCAACCCTTAAGTTGAAAATTCCAGTCTTTTGACAGTTGATGGCATAAATGTAAAAAAAATAAACAAAATGATGTACTAAATCAATTCTTTTTATAATCTTTTACCATACGAAATAAACTCGCGACCAAATGCATATTAGTTTTGTTAGTGAAAATTGTAAAAATGTTTTCCATTCTCATACCAGAAATAAACCCCAACACTGGAATCACAATGAAGTTGCTGATCCTCACACTGTGTATTGCAGCGGCCTTAGCTGTCAATACTGATCTAGATCAGGAATGGCAGTTATGGAAGAAAAGTAACCAGAAACTGTACGAAGCAGAAGAAGAAGAATTCCGTAGATTCGTGTGGGAGTACAACTATAAGGTGGTTACGGAGCACAACGTTAGATACGCACTGGGCCATACGTCTTACACCATGGGAATGAACAACTTTGCAGACTTGGTGAGTAAACGTGTCCTTGAAAATTGCGTTTTGTAAATGAATTTTTCCTTTTGCGTTGTTTTTATTTAATAGGTTTAAAAAAAAAAAAGGGAAGTACACGCCTGGCCTATTAACCAAACTGATGAAGATAGCGATACCGTTTAATTTGGCTTTCTAAATATTCAAATCTATTCATAAACTTAACTAATATTTTATTACTGAACTTCACTAAACAAAGAGTCCGATGAGTAATACATTATTACCCTACGGTATCTAGCGTTTACGACATGCAAGAAGGAAACACTTGATGATTGTTTACATTCAAATTTGTTTGTTTTCTTAAATTTCAGACACATACCGAGTTCAAGAAACAAATGAACGGTTACGTTATGCCGAATACTACGTTTAAGCGTGTTGACAGCTTTGTTGATACCTCTAGCCTCCCCGATACCGTCGATTGGCGTCCCAAGGGGTTTGTCACCCCAATCAAAAATCAGGTAAGTTTCAAGTAAATACTTTACCTTTTCCCCTTGTTAACCTTGTGTTTTGTGCACTTTCATAATTTGGCAAATCAGACTTATTTTTGAGAGAAATTTCTCGCAGGTCTCCTAAGACTATAAATGATTTTGGGTTAAACAAAGGAAAATTGACCAGAGTGGGATTTGAACCAACGACCTCCTGATTAACGCCCCGGAGCTCCACAAACTGAGCTATCTAGCCCTATTTTGGCCGTCTCCCTACTTTGACAATATCTTTGTTCGGGGATGCCAGTCAGAAGCCATTCAACCGTTAACTGCTGTGTAGCCAGGGATCACACCCAAGTATACGATACAATTTGGGAAGCGGCAGCCAGGGGATCACCTTAAGGGGATGCGACTTTTTATATCAGATATCAAACAATAAGCAACAGGGGAAACTGATTGGGTAAATTTAAAATGATTTTGGGTTGAAAAAGAAAAATTTGCTAAAG
Source organism: Evasterias troschelii (assembly GCA_032357145.1). Classification (NCBI taxonomy): domain Eukaryota; kingdom Metazoa; phylum Echinodermata; class Asteroidea; order Forcipulatida; family Asteriidae; genus Evasterias; species Evasterias troschelii. The sequence goes on along the minus strand of JAUELU010000042.1, from coordinate 5,230,802 downwards.
CGGGACTTGAACCAATGACCTCCAGATTATTGTGCCGGCGCTCGACCAACTGAGCTATCTAGCCCTTTGTTGGCAATCTTCCTATAAAAGTCTATAAATGCAAACTTTCTTATATAGTTCTAGAACTGATTTGTTTTCGATCATCACCAACTCAAAAAAAAATCACCGAAACACAATGGGGCAAAGAGAAGTCGTTGGTTCACTGGCTTGAAAATAATATGCGTTTGGGTGTTTGTCTGTGAAGGGGTCGCTCCGGGCTTTGGGTTGGTGGGCACCCCCCTGCTAAGCACACCGGTCAACAGCCATTGGTGTTGATTTGCATTTCTCAAAGAAGATTGAACGGTCAACTTTGTGATTTAAATGAACCAGGGAGCCAAAGTAGCAGACGAAATTTTCCAAAGTGCACCTCAAAAATTGTGTTTTGTTTGGTGTTATTACACATACAGGGACAGTGTGGTTCATGCTGGGCATTCAGTGCAACTGGTTCACTTGAGGGTCAAACATTCAACAAGACCGGCAAACTACCCAGCCTTAGCGAGCAGAACCTCGTAGACTGTGCTTCTGCTAAATACAGCTGCAGTGGATGTGAGGGTGGTCAAATGAGTGGTGCTTTCCAGTACGTACATGACAACAATGGAATCGACTCGGAAGAATCCTACCCATATCAAGCAAAGGTAGGAACACCTTTTCAAGCAAAAAACTAATAATGAAAAAGAAACCATGTTAATAGGTCTTAGAAAAAAATCCACACTGACTTGGATTAAATGGTGTGCGTCAATATTATCTGATTCTTGATTGAGTCTTCAAATTTTTATGTAAACTTACCAAGTGTTTCATGCCCCCAATCCCGATCCTTCTACTTTTATTTTCATTGCCTCAATCAATAATGTTGATTATTTTCTGAATTGTTTGTCTAGGATAAGAGGTGCCGATTCAAACAAGCAGACGTTGCAGGTACTGTCAAATCGTTTGTCTCTATTCCTTCCATGGACGAGAAGGCGCTCCGTAAGGCTGTAGCTACTGTTGGACCAATCAGCGTAGCTATTGATGCTAGTCACCAATCCTTCCAGCTCTACCAATCAGGTGAAGTTTACCTTTTTAATGTAACTTGTTTCAATATCCATAGCCGATATTCCCCAATGGTTGACTTATACAAGTTTGAATTAATGATCTCGATTTGGCCGCATTGATTCGGACGAAATTATTAAATTTTTTAATAATGACATTCCTTTTTGTTCTTTGTTCTCATCATAGGAGTTTACGATGAGCCTCAATGCAGTCAGACCCAGTTAGATCACGGTGTATTAGCGATCGGATACGGTACGGAGGACAGTCAGGATTATTGGCTTGTGAAGAACAGGTTCGTAATGGGAACTTCTGCGGTTTCATCCGTGACTGATGTGCATTTATTTTTTTTATGTACATTTAGACGCAATTCAATCTCTGATTGTGATGTCTTTTTATATTTTGAAAAAATGTATAAACCATTTATCTATCTATTTATGAGCCCTATTCTATTTGCAATATGGTTTTAAAATAATGATCAAGATAATTTGTAGTGCTTGAAAGTCTGTCAAACGGGTAGATCCCGCATAAACAGTTTCAAATTATATACTGTACCAGTACTTCTTTAAGAATCTGAGACAATATATTGAAATTGGAACTGTTTTAAAACTACTCTTTGTGTTTTATTTCAGTTGGGGAGTTACCTGGGGAATGAAAGGTTTCATCATGATGACACGCAATGATAGGAATCAATGCGGTATTGCAACTGATGCCAGTTACCCTATTGTCTAATAAGTTACATCACCAAATCCATTCTCAACACGCCATTGCGGAGTCAAGCCACAGTAGATCAATCTTGGGCTTCCAACATATCAGGTGCAGATCGAACATAGAGAAAGTACCCACACATTATAATATTTGGTCTGTAGACGGCCTTTGGGCTTCCCTGGAGACGCTATTATTTAAGACCATATAATGCTTACTGGTCTTAATTAATCATTGCATACACAACGTCACTGTTAAATTCCATTGTAAACAGTTAACGATTATCAACAGTTGAAAGTGACTCTTCAGGCTGCCCGCATGTTTTTCAAATTTTGTCCGAGTTAAACAAAATGACAGTCGTGAGTTTTTAATCTTGCCAAAACCCACGGCTTTAAATAAATAAGCTATAGATAATAACCTTTGGTAATTATATCTGGCGGCCATCTTGGCTTTTCAAATGTCAGAAAATGTTCAGAAAATGCTTTTTTATCTGCCCCACTAACATTACGAGCACAGACAAGCAAGAGTTCCAAGCAATAGCCTGTTTATTAATGGGCATCACAGCAACGAAGTTAACCTATTAGTTATTTACATAAGTGAAAAGGTAGTAACAATTGATTTGCAAAATATATTCTCAATTGCTGGAACACTGAACACAAAACTCACAAACAGTGCAGCTGGTATATTTGTGTGTCGTTTAGTCTTGAACATTGTTTCTTTAATGTGAAAATAAAATCAGGAGAAACCAACTATATGAAGATGCAATTCATTGTCTAATTAGTAAAATATGAATGGTCAAGTTTGATTGTGTGATGAATGACTGATGCAACCTAAGGTCTACTTTTGCATGGGGGGGGGGGGGGGCTAATTTTGAAGCCTTGATCATCGTTGGACATTAGTAAAGAAGTATCCTTCAGCCCCTTGATGGTCCCACGTTCCACTTTGCACAATCTACTTTTTGCAAAACTAATGTACAAGAAACTTTTAATGTGTGTTTCTCTTTTTGAATGTTTCCCCAAATTCCAAATAGGTTGTGTTTAATTGAATGTTTTATGTTAATAAAAATAATGTCTGGAAAATATCCAGGGTCAATATTGACCAAGAGAATGTCTCATGGAACCATAGACATTTCCAGGTCAGCGTGACTCGTTTTACAAACCGCAATGACTAAAATATGGGTCAATATAATGTTTTTTGACTCAAATTCCGTGTGATGTTCCCTGAATAAATGGAGCAAGCTGACCCCAAAAACACGTCTAAGTCTGTTTGGACCCCTCTCCCGGTCTCCCGGTGTCGCGCACTGAGCATTCCAGTGTGCTAAACGTTCCAGATGACTAAATATAATACATTACGTTATGTCATGCCTGCGCGCAGCAAGCGAAAGTAGTCAATTTTGCACCGCGCTGAGTGTGCCTCTAGTCTCCAGCTGTCATGGCGCCGCCCATAGCTTTAGTAGTGATGAACGCACAAGCATGTGAAGTCGTTTCGTAACTCTAGGTGT
>JAUELU010000042.1:5192348-5210967 GCA_032357145.1 Evasterias troschelii | reverse complement strand
TCCATTTGTAGGTGTAAAGACACATTTAAAATGTAAATTTACGCAAATTGTAAAATAACGGGGATTTTTACCAAGTTGTTGTCATTTTGCAGAAATATTTCGGTAAAAATGAAAAACAAATGGTTTTTGTTTTTTTTTCTCTGTAAAAATACATTTTTTTTTACAGTGTAGCTGAAACTTTTTCATGTTTCTTGATAACGCCCTCGATCTTATAACGCCCTCTCAATAACGCCTTTTCTATTGATCAGTTTACCTTCAAGTAGCCTCTCACCGATGTTGTAGTGATTGATGTATTTTTGAATTTGTTAATAGATTGACAGGTACAACCCAGATGGAAGGAACGTATGCTCGTCGAACATTACCTTGTTTTGATGAGCCCGATTTAAAGGCTTCATTTGATGTCGAGATTGAGCATCGTAGTGACATGATAGCATTGTCTAATAGTATGGAATTGAGTACGATTGAGCTGGATGATCATTGGTCACGGACTACCTTCAAAAGAGTTGCGGCAATGCCTACATTCTTGCTTGCAATGGTCATCCATGACTTCAAAAACATCAGTGTAGTTAACCAAGATGGGTGCCTGGTAATAGAAACATTACGTATTCAATCATTTGACTGGAACCATAGATAAATAGAAACGATGAAGTTTTATACTTTATAGTGTCGTATTATCTTTTTAAAGGCACTGAACACGTTTGGTACTTGTCAAAGACCAGTATATTCTCACTTGGTGTATCCCAACATATGCATAAAATAACAAACCTGTGAAAATTTGGGCTCAATTGGTCATCTAAGTTGCAAGAAAACGATGAAAGAAAAAACACCCTTGTTGTACAAATTAGTGTGCTTTCAGATAGGAATAAAAGGCTTCTGGTCAGAAGTCTTTTATTATTTTAGTGAGAAATTACCTATTTCTCCAAAACTACGTTACTTCAGAGAGAGTCGTTTCTCACAATGTTTTATACTATCAACAGCTCTCATTTGCTCGTTACCAAGTAAGTTTTGATGCTAATATTTATTTTGAGTAATAAACAAACGTGTACAGTGCCTTTAATTCAATAGTAATTCCCGATAGACGCCATCTTTACTGGCAACTGTGGGTTTTGGTTTCTACATAAGCCAAGTGGTTCAACAAAAGTGTTGCCCTATACAAAAAGTATGACAAGCATTGTTTACAATGTATTTGGTATTTTCCGAGTTCTTGTGGGGGTGGGGGGGGGGGGGGCAGATTCGGACTGTCCTCCCATGGATGTTTACCGTAGGACTAGGAAGCAGTGAGGAACCAGTGTTTTTCATTAGAAGTGTATTGTTCTTAGTAGTATTTGATGAAGGAGGGTACATCAGTTCATGTATAATTCTCTTTTATTCCTTGGACAGATTCGAGTATGGATGCAACCTGACTTCATGGAAGATGCTGATGTCGCTTTGAATAAATCACAGATGATTCAAGAATACTACGCCTTTTTATTGGATATGAAATACTCACTAGATAAACTAGGTACGAATCAAGCTCACTTTATACCGAGAGGAAATATTACAAAAGGTTCCCATAAATGACTGTTAATTACCAGTGACTCTTCATCACACTTCGTATCAGAACTAACTGTCGTCCCAAGTTGTTTTGTAAACTTGGGTGTGGTCCATGGTTTTACCGCAGTTAGGTTGAATGGCTTCTGACTGGCATCCAGAACAAAGATACTGACAAAACGGAGGGCTAGATAGCTCTGCTAGAGCACCAGCACGTTAATCCGGAGGTCGCAGGCTTTAATCCCTTTTTAGTAAAATTTTCTTTGTTCATCCCAAAATTTAGTTTAAAATTTACCAAACATTCCCATACAAAATGTACAGACCAATTTTTCTTAGGATTATGTCATCGGATAAATTTGGCCAAGGAAGGCTTAACGTGAGGTTATAGACTTGTATTTGTTCTATAACTTACATGAGGAATTTTTAGCTATTAGAAAATGAGTGCATCATAAAATTGAATTTGACATTTCCCTCCTTTGCTCTTTAAGAAGTTAAAGGTAGCTTTCAATAATAACTTCATTCTTATTTCTTCTAAATACCACCTGTATATACATTATTACATACATCCAGAAAGAGCCAGTCAGACAAAACGCCTGGAAACGCCTTGAAAACAAGCACCAACTGTAAAGGGCATTCCATCCTTTTGTTTTCCCCGTTTTGAGCAGATCACGTGGGAGTGAAGGCCATGGCAGGTGCAATGGAGAACTGGGGGTTAATCATATACAATGAAAGAAGACTCCGTTATGCAGATAATCAATTCATCACACATGAACTTGGGCACCAGGTAGACGATCATACCATTTCACTACGTAGAGTATTAAATGACAATAATTATGATTTTAGATTAACCAAAAGACACTAAGTATAACAACACTTACTAGTTGATTAATCCGTTACTGCAGTAAATAGGCCTATTATAGTTCTTGTTATGCTCTGAAAGAAAAAACCCTGGCCCTAATATATCTATTTTACTAAATGAACTAAGTATCAAATGCACACTATATAGATTTGAATACCGCGTGGAGTGGCATGTGATGATATACTACTGCAACTACAACATTTTACATCTTTTTAATATAAATCTTTATTATTATTCTGGTGTATATTACAGTGGTTTGGTAACGTGGTAACCATGGAATGGTGGGACGATCTCTGGTTATCTGAGGGTTTTACGTCATATATGGAACATATTGGTACGGATCTTGTTCAACCAGAACTAAAATCGGTGAGTTGCTCTCTGCGTTATGCCTGTTAAATGTTGTTAATGTCATTTTATGACTCACAGTGCTTGCACTCACTCCAATTTGATGATTATGTCTGAAGCATCAGCTGTAACAAGTTGTGTAGCCTATTGTCTTGGAAATATTGGAAATCTTTACTATTCTGTGCTTTAATGTTTTGACCACTTATACCAGTTATTGAAAACTCACCACGACCCCAAGCTCTTACACTGAATTTGCACATAGTTCCGAAGGAAAACATGCTGGAGATTGATACTGTTTGTAGTTGTATAGTTTCTAACACTATTATCCATGGTATTCATACTGCTAAAATTGGGGTGTTGAATTGATTCTTCCCGGTAAATATACATGTGACAATACTGACATGGTGTAATCCCAATTACTGTATCGTTGGTGAAATTAACATTGTGTCGGTGTTGTATGTCACATGTAGATACCGAGAGCATCATTTTAACACCGAAGTTTTTGCAGTGTGGTTTTAACTTCGACCTGTGGTGTAACCATTGGGAGGGGGGCACGCCCCTCATGCCAAGAGTGAATTTGTCAATTTTAAAATCTCTTTTGTATTTCAAGTATGACAAGTTTTACTCCTACACCATGGCCAGTGCCATGAATTCCGATGCTGCGTATCCTGTTAGACGGGCACTTAAGTCTCCTGTGTCGTGGGAGAGAGACTCCATTGAATCTCAGTTCGTATCTCTTTCCTACACCAAGGTACGGAACGCCGGAATGTTAGTTTTGTTCTTACGAAACATCGACTTCGGTTTCCATTTAGATCACCTAAATGCAGCAGTATTATTTTTCATCATTTATTAAAACAGTAAAACAAGTAGGCCCTACTTGAATAATGTTTGCTGTTACAGAGCGATGCTAGCTGAAAGAGTAGGTTACAACCTTATGTTTCGACACACCGGTATGTTTCAACACCCATGTTCCGCCAACCTTAATGTATTTTCCTAATCCTAACATTGATCCAAGCTAATCCTAACCATACTATTACTAACCCCAGTGAATAAATCACAGCGGTTTTCGGAACATTGGGTTGTCGAAACATAGGGGTGTCAGAATAGACTGTGCAAGTCTCGCGCGTATCCGAACGAGAAAACACGTCAAACGAAGAACATTTCTATTTCTGAAATTAAATCTTTGTTTTAAATTATATCTCATGACAAAATCTGAACAACAAAAATAAATCATTACATTTTTGTAAACAGTTTTAGCTATTTAAAACAAAATCACAGCATTGTGTATAATATTATTGAAAACAAAAAAATCTCTGGGACAAGGATGCCTATTTTATGTTAACTTTTCAGAAACCCTTTACGCAGATTCGTGAAGGTCAAATGGGTCTTAAATGGACCCGTATCGCAGTTTAAGGAGGATGCTGACGCCTCAACAACCATAGACTGCAATGAAAAGGGTTTGCTTTGCAATTTCGCATCCAAAACAAGCGTTTACGTAAGTTTTATAATCGGAGGCGAGCACAAAATACCTAATTTTTTGCAATAACCGGAAGCTGAGGTCAAGTTTAATTCTTGGGTTTTCTTCGTTATATTGTTGAATTGGTTTCACTTTCATATTTTGTTATCAATACACTATTACATTCCCAACAACATGTATACTTTTCTAGGTCATAACCTACGTTAAACTAAAATAATTGACGAAACAAAATCTCGCCCACGTAAAACTCCATGGTTGGGACCACTATGGTCCCGGAAGTTCGAATGCGCGCGAGACTTGCACAGTCTATATAGAACAGTCACCAAATGGGAGTTGTGGTAGCTTACTTTTAATGCATTTCAAAAACACAAAATTAAAATAGTGTTTGATATTGCATATAATTTATGTTTTCCTTGTATTTTTCCTTCTATTTAATATTTTGTTTCAATTTGTTTTTTATTAAAAGAAAATGTTTCTATATTTACAGGGTGGCTCCATTGCTTTTATGATGAAGCACTTTTTGGATGATGGAGTTTTTGAGCGAGGAATCCAAAACTATCTAAAGGAACGTGCCTTCAAAAATGCCAACGTCGATCATCTTTGGCAAGAACTCACATACGTCAGTATTTCCAGTTTTTCAAGTTTTAGTTCCAGTTGTTCGATCCCGAGTCCCATTTGTCCAGTGCTAAAAATCCAAGTTGTCCAAGTTAGGGTCCCAGTTGTCCGAGTTCAATTACCATTTGTCCGAGTTACATTCCCGGTCGCCGAGTTCGAGTACCAATTAGCAGATATCTAGTCCCAGTAGAATAGTCTGATCATGAGTCCCCGATTTCTGATTCAGAGTCCAATAAATCCGAGTTCTATGTCCCAGTTGTCCGACCTCCAGTCCCAGGTGCTAAAAATCCGAGTTAGGTTCCCAGTTTGAGTTCGATTACCATTTGTGCGAGTTAAAGTCCAAGTTGTTCGAGTTCGAGTCCCAGTTGTCCGAGTTTGAGTTCCAATTGTTTGAGTTTTAGTTCCTTGTCCATGTTAAAGTCCTAGTTGTCCGAGTGCAAGCCCCAGTTGTCCGAGTTCGAGTCCCAGTTGTCCGAATTTGAGTTCCAGTTGTCCCAGTTCGAGTCCCAGTTGTCCGAGTTCAAGTCCCAGTTGTCCGAGTTCAAGTCCCAGTTGTCCGAGTTCAAGCTCCAGTTGTCCGAGCTCAAGACCCAGTTGTCCAAGTTCGCGTTCCGATTGTCCAAAGGGGGAATCCCGGTCGTCCGAGTTAAAGTCCAAGTTGTTCGAGTTCGAGTCCCAGTTGTCCGAGTTTGAGTTCGAATTGTTTGAGTTTTAGTTCCTTGTCCATGTTAAAGTCCTAGTTGTCCGAGTGCAAGCCCCAGTTGTCCGAGTTCGAGTCCCAGTTGTCCGAATTTGAGTTCCAGTTGTCCCAGTTCGAGTCCCAGTTGTCCGAGTTCAAGTCCCAGTTGTCCGAGTTCAAGTCCCAGTTGTCCGGGTTTGAGTTCCAGTTGTCCGAGGGGAGTCCCGGTTGTCCGAGTTCGAGTCCCAGTTCTCCGACTTCGAGTCAGTGTTCCAAAACAAATGATCCCCCTTGAATAGTTGAGATAAAAACCTTTTAAAATAAGAGTAATCCCCCAAGGTTTCATGCAAGTGAGTTGTTTATGCTTACCTTCAAGGCCACCTTCAAGGTGCTACACTTTGAAGTACTACACTTTTTTGAGTGTTTCTATTTGTAATTTCATACCTTTGTATTGGTGGTGCTTGTGCCTTGCTTTTACTTTTACGTCTTTAAGGACAACCGCAGAGTTTAGAAACGTTCTGTTACATCTCTATTCTCATTATTCAGGCTGATGAAGACGTTGGAAAACACAACATGAAGAGGATCATGGACACATGGACCCTGCAGGCAGGGGTCCCTCTTGTGACTTTTAATAGAACTAACTCAGACACATTGATTGTCAAACAAGAAAGAGCTTACATCGGATATATGTCATTACCGGAACCATTCAGGTAGCATTGGTTCATTTATTTCATGTCACAAACTTAACGATACTCTGAAGCTATAGCTGGGGGAATGAAAGATATAAAATTGAGAAAAAAGCACAATGATCCGCCCTCTGTATTTAGTTAACGCTTAGTTAATGGAACGTGCTTAATCAACAGACTTATGAAGGTTGTTAAAAGACGTATCCTTGGCCGTCATCCATTGTGATTAAGATCAGGACAGTTAACCAAATTTCAGTATACATTGTAGAGAGTGCATGCAGCCATGCCCATTAACTGAATCAGTGATATCTGCTAATGTAACACTTTGTTATGGGTCTTGGGTAGCAACTGTTACCGATAGGACTGTTGGACTATGGTTTATTGTGGTTCTATAAACTAGCAAACACAGCAAATACTAAACAACGTTGACACAATGAAACCATTTGAATGAATGATTGTGTTTGTATTTTTGCAGAGAGCGTTACTATATTCCACTTACTTACGTCCATCGGTCAGCTCCATCAACCCCGGCAAAACTGTTTCTGGGACCAGAGAACAACGAAAGTAAACAGGTTTCAGTCTTAACTTAATACTACCCTGGGTTGATGCATTTTTTGACGCTGTTGATTCTCTCAGCCGACACTATTAATGATGTGGTATCGAAAAACTGTTGTGTAATTCGCCATGTTTTTCCCTGTTTTTCAGCAATAATTAATGTGGAAGGTGCAGCTGAAGAGGATTGGTACCTAGCAAACTACCTACAAACAGGATACTATTATGTGAACTACGACAGTGAAAACTGGCAACGAATTCTTGACCAGGCAAAGAAAGACCCCACTGTGAGTATACTGAACATCCATATGTTATGAAGTGCAGTGTAGAGCCCCCCCCCCCACCTCATGAGGTACTTTGTACCTCGTGTTTCCTTTAATCAATATCAAACGAGTGCAATTTATTGAGGTTCCAACAAGAGGCAAAAATATGTCCCTTTGCAAGATCTCTTAATTGGTACTTTATGTTTTCCATGCTAAAGTCAGTTCTACAGGTTAGATACGTTCATATACAAACTAGGGGATGTGGACCAATTTGTCTGGCGCTAATGTATTACCATTTTTACAGACATTGCCAATCAATTGTAGTTAAATGTAAATAGTTCTGAAAAAGAGAGTTCTGATTCGGTGTATCAGAAATTTGCCCATGTGTGTTACATCGTCTGCAACCAACAAAATTTCCAATTATTTCTCCTACACAGGTCTTCACTTATCAAAATCGACAAGGTTTGCTTTCTCAGACCTGGGATCTTAGTTTTCCAGATATTGTTCCTCGTGAGATATATTTTAAGCTCAAAGAGTACTTTTGGAATACAACACAAGAAGCTGCGTTAACATTTGATTTATACAACCTCAACCTAATAGCAGATGGAGGGCGGGCTTCAAGACCCTTTCTTCAGGTGAGGCATTACTTCATCTAATGTATCATGGCCTATTTCCTTTACACTGCACCCAGACACCACTGATATTTTAAACACAATATATACACTATGAAGTTAGTCCAAATAATAGTAATTATTAAAATACCGGACTTATTTGTCTTCACTATGCAAGTTTGTGCAATATCACAATCATAGTGTACAGGGCAAGTTTTGCCAATTCGGTGGCAGCCATCATTACAAAAAAGACAATGTTTCAATACTTTTAAAAAGAAAACCCCAAAAGAAAGTTAGTAACCAAGCCAAAACGACAAGCTTCTGATTTGTAAACGTGGCACCTAGTCGTGGCCGAGTTGTCTAGTGCATCGAACTCAAGTTCTGCTGCAGCTGAGTTCTCTGGGTGTGGGTTCGAGTCCCCATTTGGAGTGAACGCAGCGAAATGGGAATAACATTACCAACTCTGCACACAATGTACAGTCTATGATCATAGCTTATTTTCTATGCAATTTTTTGCGTTAAGAAATATTACCTCACGCACTTTTTTTAAAATTTATTTTTTTTAAGAAAAACGTTCTGGAGAAGGTCAATCGCGTTTATGAAGAAAGAGGTTGGAGTGAGAACACTGTAATTGATCCTACAATCACAAGGTAATAATCGTACGAAATGCATAGATTTCTGTCGTGGTAACATTTCGCAGGAAAATAAAATGTTCTTGGAAGTGGTAAAATGAAATGTTGAAGCCGTCACGACAGGAATATGGAGACATTGGAGAAGGTGTCGTAGTTTTGCCTCAAACTTGTGGTACGGCAACAGTGCCACAAATATGACCTTTCGTGGACCTTTCGTGGTCATATATCATGTGTGACAGTCGTCTTACTGTCGTGATACTGTCGTGGGTATTTTGTACGAAATTTGTCGTAGGAACTTCCTACGATGGTTCCACGACATAGCACGACACTTAATAGGACTACTGCGACAAAAGCCGAACAAATGTGTGGAGTGAAAATAGGTATAGTCCCAATTTTAAGCCACGACAGATTTTGTTGTCGTAGAACACCCATCATACTAATCGTACAACATCGACGAAGCACGCCACTTTTCTGTCGTGAACCCGCATATTCCTATCGTGGTCCAATGTGACCGGGGGTTTACAAGAACTTTGACTCGTATCTGACCGACTCGATCATTCTTTCATGTTTTCGTTTACGTCTTATTGATGTATTTAACATATCTGTCTTTACTACCATTCTTAGATGTTGTTTTCTATATATTCAGGAGCCATACGGTGATGGAAGATTTGGATATAACGTCAATTGCATGTTTGTATGGCAATAATGATTGTGTCTCGCGAGCAAATGGGCTCTTCCAAGAAATGATTATCAACCCGAAAATTGCGTAAGTCCATTTTGACTCAAGTTGCATGGCCTGATTTTTTCGTGAAATACCAAAAGAAGGGTCAGGTTGGGTTTTGTCATCGTAGTGCTGATTTATAGGCAGTTAGAAAGAAAGGCACAATACGGGTCACATGTGAAAGTATCTGCTGAATAAAATGTATATTTGTTGACAAAACAGCAAAAACTGTCGGAGAATTTTTCACAAGAACGTCGCACCCATCCGCGTGTATTGAAGTGACAGCAGGCTACCAACCGCATCTCTGGCCGCAGTATTCGCGAAAGAACAAACCCTTAGAAATCTGAGAAACAATTTGTGCATGAATCGTTTCTCAGATTGAAATGTTTTGAGGTGAAAACATATAAAATGTATGTTTTCTTCAAAATGGAAACCTTTCTCAATGTAGTTTATGATATACTATCAACAGCTTCAGTGCTTTTTACCAAGTAAGTTTTTAAGGTCATTAGTTTTTTGAGTATTATGACCCTATGAAAGCTTTTAACTTTCTGTGAATTTATACAAATAGCTAATTCAAATTTAAATCTATATTTTCTGATCAAATGAGCCAGAATGTGATCTAATTAACATCTTTAAATTATCAATAGAAATAAAGTATAAACAATGTTACTTGCAGTTTCAGGTGGAAACCAGCCCTTCGATCCTTGGTTTTGTGTAATGGAATTCGCCGTGGTGGCCTGGTAGAATGGGATACAGTATGGAAATTAATGCATGGCGTCTTAGACTACATGGAGAAGACACGTATTGGTGTATCACTGACGTGTTCTACCAATCTTACCGCACTTGATGAGTACGTATCTGTTAAAAATGTGGTTGATTGGTGATACCAATCCCCATATCTTTCTGTGAAAAGAAACAACAGGAGCAAGTTCTGACTCGGAGAAAGGAGAACATCCTGAGTACCGAACTAGAGCAACTCTTTGCAACTCAATAAATACCAAACTATGAAAAACAAAATGCCTAGGAAGCTGTTGAGCGAAAGACTAACGATTTAGGAACTGGTTTGCTGTCTTCAAATCCAGTAGGCCTACTGGCCCATTGTTCGCTTAAATAGCATAGGCCTACCACCGATGTGAAAGAGTGCAGCCCGACTCGTTATGACATCATTGCATTTCTCAATACTGCAGTACGTATAGGCTGCTAGGTATCAAAAGGAAACTGGTATATTATAAACATGTTTTAAAACAATCTTTTGACGCTTTTTCATTTGATTCTAGCTTTATTGAGACCCTGGTAGATTCATCAAATGAACTGGATGTCATCATTATCATAAAGTCACTGTCTAACAATCCGATTGGACGAGACCTTGCATGGCGTTACGTAAAGATGCACTGGGATTGGTTATCCACTAGGTAATTATGTTAAACACCACAGTGGTTTTTCAAACCTTCTTATCGTAAATCCATGACTTTTCTATAACATAACACCACGTAAATAATAGCCTACCTTTACCCCCCGGTCGTCCAACTGATACAGTCCTAATAATACCACGATGACATGCTGAGCGGGTATTTCCCCTTGGCTCGACGTTCCTTCGGATTGTATTTTCCTAATGCAATCACTATATTAAGCTGTAAGTAAACATTCTTTAAAGTTAATCCAGAATGGAGTTAAACCAGAGTGGAACGTTTGTGGAAAACCAAAATCTTCAAGTTTTAAATAGTAAATTAAATGACTAGAGAGATCTATTAAATGCGAGAAAACCATTTGATGTTTTTAAATTTTATTTCAACATTTTTAGTGCACACGATCCCCTTACCTTGACGGACCTCATTGAAACAATTACATCATTCTTCCACACTGAAAGCAAACTTCAAGAGGTAAGTGCAATCTAATTTATAGCACCACTTCGATCGGACATGAAACAAAAAGAAGGAAAAACCACTTTTGAATAACAACTGAAAAAATGTACCAAATATAAATGTGTATTATAATTGTGATATTCATGGAAGCAGTAATGTATACGGTGCCCCGTTTTTTATTATTATAAAGATCGTATCTCAATTTATTTAAAAAATGAAATACATGTTATTAAATGGGAGGGGGACTGGACGTGTCTAGGGCGGATACTGACATTTATTTAGTGTATTAATGCACACAATACAGCCATTAATGATCATGGAAGACAGGGTCTGCTCAAACATTGTGTAATCATTAGCCTTTGCAAGTTCAACGACTGTTTAAAGTGTAATGGTCTGATGTTCTGTTTTAGCTACTCGACTTTTCTGCTACACGGGATCTTGGTCGGCTGCTGTATAGATACGACTTACAATCGGCAGAGTTCAATGTCAGACGAAACATTCACTGGATCGATCACCTTTCTTATCAAGAAGAACGCTTCATAAGAAACATGGAATGACGAACCTTGGCTGAACTTTGTAGGCTACAGGAATAAATTTACCAATTATTATCAATTATACGGTTGTGAAATTCACCAGCACTTCCACCTGGCCGTCAAAAAAAGCTATAACACTGTTGTCCATATCAAAATACTCAAAGCTCAATTGTTTTTTGACATCATAATTCGGGGTCAGTTGTTCTGCTCTCTTAACTCCCAGCTCAAAATAAACCCGGATTCCAGGCCGCAGTGGTTCGACCCACTTGGGTCAAACGGAAGCAGAACCTTAGTCGAATTCCGATTTTAGGGGTTGGGCCCCATGGATCCGGACTCACCATGTCAATTCGGACCTATGAGTTTTTAGAGTGTGGGACGTGAGTTTGATTTCCTCTCGATGAGCCATTTCCAAAGAACTAAAAATCTCTCCCTGGGCCTAATATTTCTGTACGGAAGGTGAACGGTTGTTTTTTATGTGCATCGCACCTGACGAAAAAAGTCAAATTTATCTATCAATAATTTCATAAACGTTGAAACCTGCATGGTCGGCGTACCCTAACCATTGCTAAATGGCTAACAACGTTTAAATCTTTCTTTCATATTAGTATTAGTCTTTACTTCTTGTATTTATGCGTCATATACGAGGAAAGAGTTTAAATAACTTTCCTCGTAGACTTGAAATTTTAGGTTGCATACTGAACTGGCAGAGTACATACCATGTACCAATAGACATCACTCGGTCAGAATTCTTATCGAAAAAAGACCAAAAGGGCGCCACCTACAGTTTCCTTTGCCAGGATGTATAATGTTTTGTTATCATTATAAGACTTGGTGATGCAATGCCATTGGTACTTTCCCGTCAACGTATTTTTGGATATTTTAAGCTCTTCTTGGTCGCCTTTCTCTGTAGGGTATTATAAGTTTCTGCATACAAGGATAATGCCTGTCTTTGTGTCATCTCACGTCTATTTGTAGCATGCCATCATTCTGTGATTTTAGCTTAGTTTAATTATACTCGCAAAAAAACTTTCTATGTTAATTTGTCAAAGTTTGTAATTAAACTGTTTTTCAATAAGAACAAAAAAGAGGTTTTTCGTCATTGTTCTCATGAGCAAATATTAAAATACATATTTTTAAAACTACGATGAGGTGCTATCGTTTTCACATATAAAAACTATTAGTAAATAATTCAAAGTAGATTAGTTTACATTGTAATCAAAGTGCACTGGAATAGTTGTTTTTTGATGGTGTACGAATAATCGCAAAAGCTTTAAACGTTACTATTTGAAATAATCTCCGATTTTAAAGTATAATATTTCATTCAATAACATTTTTAAATGAACAAAAAATGGAAATGAATATGAATTGAGTGTTTTTTATCAAAAGTTCGTTTTCCGTAAAGCCGACCCTGCATCTTGAACTGTTTTCCCCCTCAGTTTGCTAGTGATTGACTTATTTGATTTAGATATTAATATAATATATAATCAAAATCACACTTTTGAAATAATTATTGTTGCGTGAGATAAAAGAAGAAGATGAAGGGAGCGTTAAAGCGTCCCAACAATGGCGGCAGGACATAACAAAATAAAGCTGAAATTGATTAATATATACGCACGTATAAACTCTATAATTATACATTACCCACACTGCATTAGTACTTTCTTTTTATGCTTACACATGTATTTAATAATGTTTATGTTTTTGGACCATTGACATAACCAGAGATGGGGAAGGGGGGAGGGTCTGGGCGCCCCCTCCCCGCTCTTCACCCTTGAACGCTCTTGCACTAGCCCAAATGAGATTGAAAATATGCACAAAGTAAAGAATGATTTTACACATTAAAAAAATAGCCACCATCCTAACTGTGTCCTTGTCCCACACCTCAAAAAGGGAGAGAAAATACAGTCTGGTTACGCCAGACTGTTGTGGACTTTCACGTCAACCAAACATTTAATAATAATTTGTTTCAAGAACCGTTGTTCCTTTTGTGAACTACAACCTTCGCCCTGGTCTACCAATGGTAAACAGGCAAGTACGGATAGTAATGTTCATAGGTATTGTTAAAGTATTTTACACTATTCTTTTTACCTGGAGGCTGGCTATACAAGTAGATAATGGAATAATGGAAACCTTAAAAATTAAGTTCAAAACAACGATTGATTAAAACCTCTCTATGTTTAACTGTATGGCGCAATGGCTGTATTTGGTTATGAAGTAACGAGCCTTAACCCAAATAACTATTATTTATTAATGATTAGATAGTAAATAATGCTATCTCGTACTATATGCTTGAGCGATAATAAAACTGAGTTCACCGGGTTTGGTTTTTGGACTGCTTTGGAGTTCAACACAAATACTTGTATGTTTATTTTGACCTGACTACCTCACACACCCAAACAATAAGGTCCCTTTGGGGCCCTGGTCTTTGCTTAACCCATAACACACACTCAGTACTGTGCTAAAGTCATAGTCTTGTCTGCACCGTCATAAACTGTTATCAAACCGGTCTTGCAAATGGTGGGAACATCCATGTTGCTGTTTGATGTTGTAAAAACAGTCATGTCTAGTAGTAATAAGAAGAAACTAGACAGGTTAAAAGTAGCAGTATTGGGACGGTCAGGATCCGGGAAGACGGGTAAGTTGGAACGATGACAATAACTGCTAATTTGTAGGTAGTAATTTCCAAACATCTAGGTGTATGAAGCAGGAATCATGCAATTGGTATAGCACAACGAATACGGTAATCACACCAATTCACCCTTAACAGCCAGCTTAAAGCACATGTGTCACATTGGTAGTTGTCAAAGACCAGTATCCATACACTTGATGTGACCCAACATAATAGGGCCCACAAAAATAAAAAACCTATGAAAGTTTAAGCTCAATCGGTCGATAGGAGTCACGAGAAAAAAGGGGAACAAACTTTAATGTTTTCACTGTATTCAAACAATGATTCTTGGACTTGCAAGATCAAAACTCCTTGTTTTACTCATTTCTAAAAGCATATCTCATTCCAAGCAAAAGTATTTCAAAATGAGTTTCCCACCATGACCATTATTGCACCATGTTTATTCTGTGCAAATCTTTGAAAATGTATATTTACCAACGTATATACGCACACCCTATATAAACCAACTTTAAGCCATCGCAGATTTTCATAATAGACTATCAATGTGTACAGCGATAAGTTTTGCACAACTTTATTAAACTTACTTTATTCACTCCCAAGTCGGACGTTGGTATGGGGATGGCATGTCTTGGCCGAGCGGCCAAGCGCACTGGACTCGAGCTCTGTTGTTTCTGATAAGCAGAGTGTGCGTTCGAGTCCAGTTGTGTCCCTAAAAAGCCCCCATCACACCAAACTCGTTCTCACTACGTTCTGAAAAATGTAGCTAAACGGGCTTGAACTGTGTGCACGAGTGGACGTAGTAGCAACTTGTTACGGTCTGTTTACGAACTTCATGGACGGGCTCGGAAGGGTTTGATCGGGATGGTGCTCCAGAACTTTGAGCCTGCTCAAAAATTTCGGGCGACCATTCCATCCTGCAAGTAGACGGAGTGACTATATACAGACGGGCGTGGACTGAGGTGAACGGGCAATTTTCCTCTATCTGAAATTGATATAAACGGACAGCAAACGGGATAAAGACGCGGTTGGACGGGTAATATCTGCATTGTCCGGCCAAAGATATACGTTCTAGCCAGACCACAACCCGTTTTACGATTTTTTTTAGGACGGGTTCGGATGTTTTAAGAACTAGTTTGGTGTGACTCAGACAATTAATATATAAAACCAGTATTGCCTTGTCCTTTGGATGCGTTGTGTATGTGCGTATCCAGTTATCACTAAGAAATTGTTTCTGTGTTTCTGGCAGTGGTCACTGAGTGCGCTGTAGCACCTTGTGGACTCTTATAAGGTGCTACATGAATAGGTCTCATAATGTTTGCTTTCCGAATACCTGTCTTTTAAAACAAAATCACCCTTTTTCAAGTGCATCGAGTACTTATTGGTAGATACGTGGGCTACAATACTTCGGGTTGAAACCTTAATTTGTAACAAGGATCCACACCCTCCAATGGTATTACTGTTACAGCCTTATATGCGCGTAGGAAAACAAGTTGAAACAATATTTTAAAGCAAAAACTAGCAGTCGATGTTACTTAGGATTAAGAATTAAACGTTAATAGGCCTGACTTGGGAATATCAGCATCTTTCAAATTTTGAAACTTCCGAAAAGAGTTTACGGTGGTATGTATAATTGACTGATGTTTAGAACGTAAAGAATTTCGACTATGCTAAAGTACTTAAGTAAATACTGATTAGAGGGCAGTTGATTAGAAATATTAAGCTGTCTGCCAGAACAAAATATATTTCGTAAACAATAGATAAACTCATTACTCAACTCTGACATTGTTAATGTTTGTCAGCAACTACTACCGTTTATAGTATCTCATAGTATCAATTATTTCCCCTTTCTTATAGCTTTGACAGTCCGTTACTTAACGAGGAGATTCATCGGTGATTATGAAAGAAACAAAGGTATGCTGCAGTAGTCTTTCAAAAATTAAAACAATTTTACTATACCTTTCTTTATTATTAGATGTATTTTTAATGATTATTTTAACAATTTACAAAGGTCTGTCTTATTTTACAGAAGTCATTTACAAAAAACACGCCTGTTTTTCAAGCCGTTATTCGAGACGGAAGAAAATTAAATGAACGGAACTCAGTAGAATATTGATCTTGTCCTGGTATCATAGATAACTGCATACATTACTATATATAGCGGGGGATTATCTGGAGATTGCTTTTCCCGGTGGTTTCCCAGAATGTTTAAAGTAAAGCTCTTGGTATTTTGGTTTGAACTGTTTCAGAGAATACTTATCAGCAGGATGTTGAAATCGACGGTCAGAAGATCAACCTTGAAATCTTGGATACGACGTTAGATATACAACAGGTAATGCAATGTGAATTGACCGTGTTGATGATTTTGCTTGTGATGGAATGACAAGTGAATGGAACTATAAATAAAAGTGACATCATGACCTTTATTCAAATATGTAGATACATAAATACGTATATAGGTCATGGTGAGTTCTACTCGTGAAAAATCATATCCCCAAATTGAGATAGTGAGAAAAGGTGTTGTATAGTGTGTCATATCAAACACTCGGCAAAAACACAATTGAAAGATAACCGTACGGTGTCGTGGCCTGGCGGTCCTGTGCACTGGACTCAGTTGGTAATGTTATTAGAATGTGGTTTCGAAGATCGCCTATAAAGTGGAGGACACCAATGCTGCATCATTGTTGTTGTTCTTTGCAGAATGCTTTGGCTTTTTAGAAACTATACATTCTGAGCCCAGTACATGTCATCAATTAATGTACTGAAGTGATTGCAAGGGGGGAACTATATGACTGTGATGTTGGAATTTATCTAAAGAATTATTTTCTGATGATTTTAGTTTGAACTTTTTTTATACAGGGACGTGTCACCAACAACAACTCATTGGAGCGGGCTTTGAAATGGGCGGATGCTTTCATCGTCATCTATGACATCACTGATACGAAAAGCCTCCACTTTGTTACTGATATAAAGGCAGTCATAGACCAACTAAGGAAGAGCAAAACTCCAACAATCTTGGTGGCTAATAAGATTGACATGGTTCGGTCTCGAGTTGTTACATTAAAGGAAGGCCAGGACCTGGCTCTTCATTTCGGCATCCCATTCTTTGAGGTTTCCGTTCGGGAGAGCTACGAAGGGATAGCAGAATGCTTTTCCAGACTTTTTGTGGATTTTCGTGGAATGTCTTCCAAGCCAAGCATGTTGAAAGGACTCTGGGATCTCTCGAGAAAGAAAGGACGATTCGCGATGCTTACAAGACAAAGAAGCGTAACCATGTGACTATAGTGAGCATGCACACACAGTCATCAAATAGGCTGCGTGTTTACCTTGATGAAAGTATTTATTTCAGTTTTCCATTCTCTGGTGTACTTATGGGTGCAAATGTAACCAAAAGTGCCTACAACTTATATTTATTTATTTATTTATTTGCGTATGTATTTGCCCATGTATTTATTCATTTTTGCGCTGGATTAAGAACGCAGTAGGCTATATGTAATAGTTTTAAGTGATCGTTAAGAACATCAATCTAACACTAACAGCTAACTAGATGTAAGAATAGCATCATTTGCCATCAAAGAAAACCCAAGCGTAATAATATTCTCTGCTTTTAAAAGGGGAATATTATACAAGTTAAGCGATTTCTATTGTATACGTATTTAGGAAATTTCCGATGAAATTAGAAAAAGCAAAACATCTTTTTCACATTTACTTTGTGTTAGACATTGAGTTCCTCCAGAACAAATCAGCTCTTGAAATGAAAATCATTTTGATGCAAGTGTCGTGTCGTGACCGAGTGGTCAAGTGCTCTGTGCTCAAGCTCTATGTTTCTGATCAGCAGAGTGTGGGTTCGAGTCCCAGTCTTGACACTAAACTTGTGTCCTTCAGCAAGACACTGAACCTTTCCTTCGGATTGGGCGTAAAAAAGCCCTGTGTGTTTGTAACCACTTATTGTAAAGAAAAGGGGTTTGCCTTGGTGTTTCTGGCATGGTTGGATGCATTAAGTTTGCGCCATATAGTAGCCTACCTTGTAAACATTATACCAGGTTCTTCATGTGTAAATATATACATGTGAAATGAGTCTTGTAATTTCAAAATATCTCTGCATAGCTGTAGAAAAACAATGAGTGCTTTGAGACGCCCACTGGTTGTGTAAACCTTCAGCTATATTTTTGTAGATGAATGTCGATCCACATTAGCAGTGGATTTGAATCCATTTTCTTATCAAAAACCCAACCCCAAAACACCCCGGAAAGTGATATTATAAATACCAATCTACCGAAGTACCCCCTCTACTTTAATGAAAACAGTTTATACAAACATTTAAAAAGCATTTTAAAACGTAGGATTGTGAGATAGAAAGAAGGTTGTTTGAAGCTATGTTTTGATTAATCTTGCATCAATAATAATTCGATTTCTCCCAAAGTGTGTCTTCTGAGGGGTTAATAATGCACAAACTTACTATTTTTGAGCAAAATGAGTTTTCAGATAAAACGAATCAATAACTTGCGTACGATTCCTCTTACTTATATCAGCCAGTTGCAAGTGATGACAAAGTGATGACAAAGTGATGACAAAGTGATGACAAAGTGATGACAAAGTGATGACAAAGTGATGACAAAGTGATGACA
>JAUELU010000042.1:4959550-4976113 GCA_032357145.1 Evasterias troschelii | reverse complement strand
AGGTGACCGACCATAGCTTCAGCTGACACATTTGTTTTGCTTGTCTGCTGATCAAGCAAAATGGACAGAACGTGTAAGACAAAAAATGCTTCCGCCTTGCGACACCGCAGTTGTCACATTTTGTCAATAGAGGGCGCTACCAATTTTTTTTCATTGGATTGGTGTATAGCTTTTACAAATTGGGAATGGTTTACTTTATGTTATGACTGCTACTGATTACAATAGATAGGTTGCAGTATGACGTAAATCGGCCATCTTTACGGGCAATTTGGAACACACAGTCATGCATTACTCGTGAGAACGGCGTGCAGCACGCGCACATTTCACAAAACTCATTGCGTGATCGGTCAGTAATCGATGCGGCTGCATTAATAATTTGAGCGCTTGACGCGCCTGCAAGCAAAAATGCGATTTGCCCGTAAAGATGGCGTCTACTGGAAACTATCTATACTGTGTGAGAAGACTTAGAAAGACGTACATGTAATTTGTAAGTGGAGAAACGTGTAGTCTTGACATCTTGTCTTCTTGTTACAAGTTTACGTCCCTTTTCAAAAGGGTCTGGCTTTGGCTCTGGATTCAGATTTGGCTTCGGCTTTTGCTCTGTCAGTAATGTTGAAAAGATGCACTTTATGTGCTTGAAAATTGAACTGAACATTGTGAGGCTGAGGCCGAGGATGCACAACTGGCTTACATCATGCGTATAAATACACGCACTCTAAGGCTGATTTTGGCAGCTGCGGCTATGTAAAAGTGTCATATCGCTTATAAAATAACCTGGATGTCACATTTTCGTGCGCAATATGATGTTTTTGTCAAATCAAGACAATATAAACAATCAGTTCAGTGTAGGCCTAACCTTGAAGTGGCCGTCCGGCATTGTGAGGCGATTTCTCATTAAACCCCCACAAAAAACAAAAACAGAAAACACCGCACTTTGGCAGGGCTCTGTTAGCGTGGAATTTTGTGGTAAATCAAAGCCATGTTCGTTTCGCCCTGGTAGATGAGAACTATTGTATGAAGTCCGTAATTTGATTACCAAATAATTTTGCCAGATTTTTAAGTAATAATTTTCCACCTGCATACAAGTGCCATGCAATTATTCCACCTGTAGCCATTTATTATTATGTATATTTATCTAACAACTTTTACCAGTGAAATATTGCTTTGATGTGTGTGCTTTTAAAATACAAGACTAAATCCCAGGTTCTGTTATCAATCAGTGTTTTTCTGGAAAGATATCCTTTTTTATTATAAAATATTGATAATAGGTAATTTAAAACCTCCCCAAAAATGTAGTCCAATTATTAACAAATTGCCACATGTACATCACATACAAATTTATTGTATTTAAATCTTTATTCAAATTTGTTGTTGTCTGGCAACTTTCTATTGTGAAGGACCTTCCTCCGTGGAACCATCTCTTGCCATATCATGAAAACAAAAAAGGCACAAGCAATTTTCCCCCCCTTTCCTTTTATGTTTGTCATATCTTCAAAAATGCACTTTACCCACTTCACATTGTTATTACAACAATCCCCGCAAAAGAAGACATTTAGAGCATGAATTCCAGTAACCTTTGTCTCTCTTTGTATGGGGGTAATGAAGTGTTGCATGCTGAGTGCAAACCTAGTGCATGCTACACAATGGAAAGGCTGCCGGGCGAAATTGTACGCCAACCAACATGAGTGACCAAACCAAAAGAGGACGTTCCAAAACTGTCAAGAAAGGTGTATAAAATATTGACCGTTATTCAGTTTTGAAAAGATTTATGTAATAACATGTCATACGGTACAGTTAATGCTATGGGGCTCATGGGGTGGGGGGTGGGGGGGGGGGGGGGGGTAGGGGAATAAACAAACAGAGCAGGGGTAACTTCAGGCATGGATTAACCTTTACTATTCAGATATATTGGTATGATTTTTTCTTGGGGAAAATGTTTTGCAAATCCAAAGAGAAAAAACCTTCTTGACATTCTTGTTTATAAATGATAACAAAGAACTCGACCTGATTTCATAGAGTTGGTAAGCAGAAAATGTTTTTTAAACAGGTTTCTCTGCAAAGCATCTACTTGCCGTTGATTTCTGCTAAGCGCATCTTGTCTAATTTCTTTCATATCTTTTGTAGAGAATATATGTATTTATGCCCTTCAGCTTTGTGAAATAAGACAAGGGTCCAGTCACATAAAACTGCTTAACCACAAAAGGTAGCTAAGTACAACAAAATTATGCTCACTAAAATACAGTTACTAGCCAAACTAACATGTCACATTGTATAAATTGTGTCTGGTATCGTGCTCATTTCTGCTTGGCAGAAATTTGTTGAGCAATATGTTCTGACTAAGCAGTTACTTGAAATTTGGACGTGGTTGTTGATCATAAAAAAAAGACATCAAATTTGTGCCGTTGTCCACTTGTGTGCTTTATTGGTTAAATTGTCACGATTTAAAACTCTCCAGTATTTCAAAGTTAAATAAAAGCCAAGTCTATATTGAGTTTGTATCTGATTTTCTAAAAATTTGCCAATAGATGTTTACTTAAAGACATTTATGACGTTATAACAAATGTATAATTTAAACAGAAAGGCAGTTGTATAAATCCGTTGATGTAAGTTTAAGAATGTACATGTACATCTGTACATTGATTGTAAGGCATACACGTGTAAAGTCACCAGATGAAGTGATTTGTAATAAAAAATAAAATTTCCATTTATGTGTTATTTATGAATGAAACAATTTTATAGCCTTCTTTAATAACTTTGTGATGAATTCCTGTCTTTCAAAATGTCTTGTCTTTCTAAATGTTAAAGGTGATCCCGCTGCAAGCGGAATTCACAGTCCCCAAAATGTACCATACCGGTACTCTATTATTACACTTATTATAACTTTCTTGTAATGAAATTTAGGAGCCCCCCTTGAAAGTCAATGCTTTACAGAGGCAACAAAGGCAATGGGGGACCTTTGGAGGCAAGGTGGCAGCAGACCTCCCAGGTAAATACTCTGTTCTCGGTAAAGTGTGCATGCTCAGAACTACGTAAACATGGAAATCTACCTGGTACAAATGTAAGCCACCTAGGTTTTTAAAGTCTCCCATTGCCTTACTGTCCCTGGTCTAGTGTTTTCTCCGGGAGTTTTCAAAATTGTGGGGCATTCTGGATCCAAATTTGGTCCAAACATGCTGTATTGAAAAGGGGTCCTCAGATTGTTGTTTTATCGTTGGTTATAAAATCCCTGGCCTACTGTGCAATAATGGGTTTATCTCAATGTTTTTTGTGAATTGGATATGAAGTAAGAAAAAAACAAATTATTTTTATTTTAATTTTTTTGCATACATGTACCTGCCGCAACTTGTGCCTATCGCCCGACAATTTGCATTTATCAACCCAATATGCTAGCTTGTGCATGGGGAGAACCCTGCTCTGGGGTCGATTTCACAAAGCACTAAGATTCATCTTATCAGTATTACCATAGTGATTTGCATTGTGACATCACTCTTTGCTAAGCAACTGCGATGGATTTGCAGTTACGATCAATCTTAACTCTTTGTGAAATCGGCCCCTGGTCATTGCCTTGGTGCCCATACTTCATTGAAGTGCATTTTGCATAGGAGAAACTTACCTTGCCCTTTGAAGAAGTATTGCACCTGACCTTGCACTGTAACCCGTTGGCCTGAAATTACCTGTGGAGACAAGTTGTTGAAGGAAACTCAGTTCAATATGTGGGAGGAAAACACCCCACCCAACTGGGAATAAACCCAAAGTAAGGACTGAAAACCCAAACCACATGCATTTCCAGTCGGTAATGATTCCAACCTGGGTCCACGGAGTTCAATGGCAGGGGTAGAAACCACCAAGTCAACCTGAATTCCCTAAATGTGCAATAGTTGCAAGAAAAAGAAGTAGTCATCCCAGGGTTATATAAAAGATTAAGGCCAAGTCCGGATTGATGGCTATGACTTTATGTGTTTACGTAAAGGATGTCCTTAGCAACACCCTTGGCAACAGTCCTAGCCGTAGCTGTATCCACCAATTCGCTTACGGTCTGAAATTTTAACAATTTTCATATATTGAAAATGCAAAATAAACACTATTTCCTACAGTGCACCATTTTAAAAAGGTAGACTAGTGCACTGTGAACAATTACAAAATAAGCACCCATTCAATAGGAAAAATAATGAAATAAATTGACCATTGAAATGTTTTAAAACTTGCTGAACTAAACTGAATAGAATTGGCTGTAAATACACCATACATTTAAGGATAACATTAAACACCAAACCGAAACAATATAGAACAATGATACACTGCTCCCTCTAAAATACAACAGAGCAAACAAACAAAATCATAAAACACAGACATTACAGCAAAAAATGAGGCAGGCTTAAACCTAACTAAACTGAGTATCGTAGTAATTGGTCTTTCACTAGTAACAGTAGATTCATTAAAATGGATGAGTTATTTACATTTAGGCAGTCCATTTTACTGACCTGATTCCCAACTTGTGGAGTTTGTACCCACTCTCCCGAAGACTTGGGACACACCCTGAAAGATTGGTTCAAAGCTCAACTAAATGACAGAATTTTGATGATAACATTTTATAAAGCATGGTGATAGGGTGTTGTGTTCGTTCTTGTACTTTGTATGTTAGAAACGTGCTGATATAGTTTCATTATTGGTGAAAATGGACAGTACAGTATGTGGGAAAGAACCGTTTTTTTCTGGAGATATTTTGAACTGATAGTACATTGTACCAATTTCTAATGTTAAAACTTTTTGCTATCTTTGTTAAATTTTTTCTTTCTTGTTGTGCTCAATTTGTCCCCACCATTTTGCCCCAAAGTGGGAGGGCAGTTAGCCTCTTGCCCCCAGGGTGATGCTCTATGACTATACAATGGGAGACGACACAATAACATTGAATTTAACAGAAATTTAACAGAAAATGGTACAAAATATTTATCCAACATTTCAGAGTTTGTTTTATGCTCTTTCCTCTATTGTAGGGATCAGGGGACGTTTTAAAACCAACCTCTACCTGTAAAGAAATTATGCAACCTTTGGTTAGGTAGTGCTAACAACATCAGAACAAGATAAAGTATCCAAGATATAAGATAATATAGCCATGCTCTGACCGTACACTATTTGAGTGTGGATGGGTCAACCTGCTGCGCACTCTAACCCTACTGATTATTTCCCTAGTGATTTAATCGGAATGGTTTTAAATATCATCCAAAAAGGGTGTGGGCCATGCCTCCCTTTGTCTGGATAAACCTGGGGGAAAAAAAACCCAGACCCTCTCAATTCTAGTTGTTCTGGTGATCTAAAAAAGGAAAATAGTTTGCTGAGACTTGTACAAGTTATAGTCACTTTTTACTCCTAAATAGTTTAGAGATATTTAGTTACAGTTACTAACAATCCACTCAGAAGCTTGTGTGTAACTGTAATCCATTTGGCACAATAGAACACCGATACAGTTTCCACCAATTCATCATGACACATGCTGTAAGTCTGACTTTTGTTCCCACCCCCTTTTTTGTTAAAGTAATAAACCACAAGGGAAACTGACTGTAAAAATCAATATAATTTTGGGCTGAATGAAGAAAATTTACTATAGCGGGGGGGACTTGAACCTAACAAAGAAAATTTACTGGAGCGGGGGGACTTGAACCTTCAACTTCTGGATTAATGTACCAGCACTCTGCAAACTGAGCTATCTAGCCCTATGTTGGCTGTCTCCCTATTTGTTCAATATCTTTGTTCAGGGGTGCCAGTCAGAAGCCATCCAACCTGTAACTGCCATTTAGCCTTCTTTTTTTCATTAGCTAGGGAGTCTGTCATTTGCCCTCCCCCTAGGTGAGGTTAGGGTGTGCCCGTCTTTTGTTTCAGGCAGCAATTAATTTGTACCGGATGACGGGTGTCCCCCCAGCAGTTTCCGGCTTTGCTGTCGGCCATTCCAAATCCCCTTTCATAAACGGTGAGTAAGCCCATTTTCCGCACTTGCTTCAGTCGTGTCAAAGTTTGAGTGGTGTTAACTCACAAAGATCAACATCATACACTAAAGGTAATCCCTTGTTTCCGTTGGGTTAGCTCCGACTGTCACAGCTCAAGTCGCTTTTGATTTAAACCACAGCCTTCACAATATGTTATCTTGCCTGTTAACTCATAATGAAATTGAGTTGATTTCTTCATACAGCTTAAATTGGGTGCATGATTTAAGGCTTGCAACTTTTCAGCTGATAGGCCTAAGCTGATTTAATCTTTTTTACCTCTTTTTCTATTGCCGTAGAAATTTGGATCGTACAAAGTTTTGTGTTATTTGCAGTTTGCTCATTGTTTGACAAAATAAGTTGCATGTATGTGATTTAGGCCTACATCTGATCAAACCGGCTCTTTTCAGAGCCAACACTCCCACAAAAGAGTTTTATAACATGTTTGTACCCGCAAGTTTACTATTTATTTATTTATAGTTGCCTCTGATTACAGTAAGTTTGTGTTCTTGTTTTTGTATTTTGCCTATTTGTCTTTGAGAAAGAATCTGCAAAGTTAAACATTTGTAGGAATAACTATTATTTGGCAATTTTCAGTTTAATTTTGTTTCATTCAAATCCAAGACATGTCCAGTTTAGGGACTATCATTTCCATTCAAATGCAACTGTGTTATTAGAAAGGAAAGTTACAAACTATCATAACACGACACTTTAAAAAGCATTAAAACTGCATCATCGAGCAAAAAAACCCAACCCAAAACCAAAGGGGCCTGCCAAAATGCTAAGATTTTATTTAGAATCTAATGTACCGGTACTATTACATAATTGAAGAGAGACATAATCATTATATCAACAGTTTTTGTTTATTTTAAAAGCCTGTCGTTGATTATTCATAACTATTGCAGGCTTGTTGCATTTATTATTTTACCTGCTGACAGATGGTCGCCAACATACTGTTAAAGATAGGGTCATACTTGAACCCCAAAAATAAATTTTTATTAAAAGCCTACTTGTTTAAAGATGGTAGTGGTAGTAAGCATCCTGCAAAATTTACTTGCCTGAATTCCCCCCGTTGATTAGAAACCATTAAAGGAATGTAAGAAAAATTTGGAACTTCATAGACCGCCTAAAGGATACTTTTGGAAATTCCATGGTGTCCGTTTGTGGATGCTGCGGCCAGAGATGCGGTTGGTACCCATTATCACCTCCCTAAAATAAGATGGTTTGGATGTTCATGATGAAGATACAGTGACAGTTTTTCGCGTTTTTTTTTGTCCTCAACAAGTAGGCTCTGTATTCAGCTGAAACTTTCACAGGGGACTTTTCTTTATAACGTTGCCGATATAAATCAGCGTTGTGTTTCAAAACCAAACGATGAAACTACCTTTGAACAGGAAATAACTATAAATTTTGAGTTATTTCTGATACTAAATTTATAAGAAATTTGAATATATCAAATTTTGACACACCCAGTTGTTCTACAAAGTAACAGGCACATTTAAAAAGATTTATTCCAAGAAAAGATACTATTAAATTATGTATTCTTTTTAGGTGTGGGTTCCTTCCTTTCTGGAAGGATACACATCCTGTGAAAGCTTACAAACATAACAGACGTATTTGGCTCTTTCCCATTTTATATACACAAGTCATACATTTCCTAAATTTTACCTTTACCTTAATGGAAATAATATGAGCGAAAAATTTAGCTTTATCTAAAGTTAACCTCTGTTTAAAATAAGCCACCATCAAGTCACTCAAGAAACCCTGTAATGACTCGGGGGGAGGGGGTGATAGGGGGCAAGGGGAAGGAGGCAAGGGGAAGGGGGCAAGGGAGCAACTGCCCTCCCAAATTCTTGAAACCTGGATAAAATTCAGGCACAGCAAGAATAAAAAAATGGGCGGAGTAAAAAACACTTTTTATTAGAAGTTGTACATGTATGTGTTTTTATCTGTGTGAAATTTTTGGCAAATCAACCCCTCTGCCCTGCTTTAATCACATTGTCCCCTCAAAGGCCCATGCAATAGAAACAGTCGCACAGGTTTGGCTCATTGTTTTATTATGCTTCAGTACACAAATATTTGAATTATGCATCTTAAAAGCTAAGAAATTGATAAATATACTCAAATATAGTCTTTAAAGAATGATGATTTGCATTAATAACTTGGTGGGGGGTAAAGTTTTAAATGATTCACTATGATTGATTAACAACCAGCATAAACAATAGGTATGACCTGAAATTTTTGATTTAAAACTTGGTGTGTCTTGGCCGAGCAGTTAGTTGTGCTGGACACAAGTTCTGGAATCTCTGATCAGCAGGGTGCGGGTTCAAGTCCCAGTCTTGACACTTGTGTCCTGGGCCCAATTTCATAAAGCTGTTAAGCAGAAATACTGCAAATTTCTATGCTAAGCAAAACAATGAGTTGGGGACCAGTCACAACAATGTAAACTTTATGGAGTTTTGGCAGGTAGCCAGTTTCTGCTAAGCAATATTTTTCTGTGCTTAGCAAGTTTTTATGCTTACATGCTTTATGAAATTGTGCCCTGTAAGCAAGACACTTTACCATTGTTGCCAAAGAACCTATGTAGTTACACTTATCACAAAGTGAAGGGGTTTGCCGGCAGTAGCTGCTGAATGCTGCACTTTGTATACTGTTATAATGTTTACATAAATGGGACTCATAATTAAAAACTTGTAAAAATTATGTCTTCAAAAATATTAAGCGCTTGGAGATGCCCGTAGATAAAACGCTATATAAAAACTAGTTATATACAAATTTTAGGCCTACATGTAAGACTGCTTCTTCAAGCAGTTGCCACATTATCATCACAACGTGTCCTTTAAGTGACTGGCTTAACCTCACCTCTAGAGGTTCAGGGCTTGAGATGGTTTGACAGCTTTCACACCAACGCCCTTATTACGTTTTACCCTAGCTGGTGAATATATAAGGCCTGCTCACCCGTTATTTAATCAGAATGCAGGATAATAATTTGACACATTATATATGTGACCTGACCTGCTTGCCAGATGGTGCACTATGGCAGGGTATGAACTGCATAAATTTCTAATATCTTAAATTTCAATTTAATAAGGAAGCAAATTTGATGAGATTTTATGTGAGTTAAAATTGTGCACGCTTGTCCGAAATTATGGTTGGTCATGTGAACAGAGTTTATGTAATAAGTGTAGATTTGATGTGTGTGCACTTGAATGCTTTTACTTTAAGTGCTGTTTCAACCATTACAAATATTCCCTTTTCTTTGTTTAAAAAAGTATTTATGCAAATCATTAAAAACAAAACAAAGTGGGTAATTTAATTGTTGAAAACAAATATCAATTTGAAATATATTTTTTTTTTAGCGTTGTGCTGGCTTCGTGATTAGTACACAGTTACAGCATAATTGTACCCAAGTGTAGTCTGTAAGGGGCACTTTTTGATTACATTATTTTTATATGGCTCAGAAAGAGTAATGATACTTGTCAACAGAAAACAAATGAGAGAACATTTTAGTTTTTCGCAGATTATGGGGTCATGGCGCAAGGGATATCCTTCCTGAAGCGTTTCAATTAAGTCGTAGCATGGGTTGAATTCCTGCAAACCAAACTCTCAAGATTTTGAGTTGTACTGGCTGTGTGGCTGACCAACCTCATGAATAATGGGCCTACATTTGCCTCGATATAGTCGTCAGTGTAGTTCGTTCATTTCATTCTCCTTCACTGGCCTCACTGAACCCTCAGGCAAGATGCCATATGATGTCATATTGAGCAACCACATACAGCCAGTAATTATATGACCTTTAACTATGTGACCCCCAAACGGATGTACTCTATCCCACCCATCCAACATATATTTCAATTCATATTGTATTTAGCTTAAAGGCGTCTCTGTATTAAAAACAACGTGCATGTGTTTGTCATCAGCAGTGATAGTTTTCATTTCCATGAGTGATTACATATTTCTCTGATGCGCATGTAATCCTATAGATCTGAACTCTGGCCCAAGAGAAAAAAAATCAATCAAAAAACGCATTGATCATTTTCAAAATGAAAAAATTTTAACTAGAAAAGTTGAAAATGAGAGCCTTATTATTTGGATTATAAAGATTAATTTTATTAGTGTGACCGACAGAAATTAACATAAATTGATTATTTAGGCTATTTGTTTCAGATTCCAAATTAATTTTGACATTATTTAGCCTCGGGGAAACACTTAATTATAGACTGGTACATGCGAGATGTTTAGTGAATTGATCCTAATTTTTGTGGATACTCACAAAGATACTGCACGCTTTAAAGGCAACTTACACCTTTGGTTTTTTGAAGCGTTCGATTGCTTTAATCCTACATAAATGTTGATATATAATAAAACAATCTGTGAGAGTTGCATTTCAAAAGACGGTTGCGTTTTTGAGATATCTCCAAAAATCTGGAGCAAATATGTCCATGCAAGAAGAATAATCCCTAATAGGAATACACAATCTGAGAAGCGTTTTCTCAAAATGCTTTATACTATCGAAAGCTGCTGTAGGCTTCTAATCAATAGGTTTTTATTGCCACTAGTTTTGAGAGTGGTTACCAAACATAAACTTTCCCTTTAAGAGCTGGCCCATTATGCACGAGACTTGGGCAGTGTCTGAATTGTCTACTACGGCTACGGCTACAATGGATCGCCATGTCATCATGCGTTAAAGATAACATCCATAGCAACAACAGTAGCTGTAGCTGAATCCACCAATTAGGATCGTCCTTTAATTCAGGGGGAAAAAAAAATCATAAAATGTCAATTTAAGGATGTTTCAAAATAGTTGCCTTTAAAGATTCTAGATCCGAGTTGGGGGCGATTTGTCCTAATTGAGATTTTTATTTGAAATAACTACTCTTATAGATTCAAGAAAGTTGTAAACTTTCATTTAAGGTCACAGGAGGGACAAAAATCAGTTAATGATAAGTGGCAGTTAATTAAAGACTAAAAGTGCATTGTTGTAAGGATCCTGATCTCACGTCCTTTAACAATGTATTTAAACAGTTTTGCATGTTACTCGTATTTTGTGCATCTGTCTGTGGCATAGGATGCAAAAGTTTTTGTATGGTATTTTTAAAACAGATCTCATCTGTCAAAATTTGTTAGGAGAAAAACTAAATTCTAATGGCAAAAGTTATTTGTATTAAAAACTTTTTAAAGAAAATATTCATTTATTTTTGGTTATTGTGTTTTTAAGCTGTTTGTTGCTTTCAAAAATTGTAAAATTCATTTTTCCATATTTTCTCGAGAAATATATTTATTGGAGATGTAAACTCATAAAAGCTTTGATGCCACTAGTAGATAGGTCGTTTCACAATCCCATCCGAGACAGTACTGGAGTGCATTTGTAACAGATACTCGGCACTATTCGGATTGTTTGCCAGAATTGATAAAGAAAAAAATGTGCCAGCAGAATGTATTTGTTTATATAAGAAGTGCTAAGATCGTCTTAAGTTTATTTATTCAGAAAATACCATACTAGTGAATAATGTATTCACTACCAGCTGATGCATTAAGTAAGACAGTAAGATCAAAGATATTCACTGTCACGCTCTGGGGATGTCATTTGTAGGGGAGTTGTGTGTGTGTGCAGGGCGGGGGGGGTTAAAATTATAGAGCAGTGTGTGACCAAATTCATGATCAGATGTGGGCGTGCTTGTAAACACAACATCTGCCCCTTCGTTTACACTTGAATACCCTCAGCTGGATAAAGAGGGTTCGATGCTTAGTATTCTTGTCAGTTGGGTTTCTCAGGGAAGACATGCATCTCTGAAGATGTTCGCTGCCATCCATCTTTTCTGCATGAGCTTTGACTGTTTGACTGTATGCAAGGCGCTCTTAAAACACTTGATGCAGTAGCCAGCATTGCGTATTTGTTTCTGGGAAAATGTACTCTGATCAAATACAATGCAGTAAAATGTAAATTGTGGACTAGGAATTTTTGAAGTTTATGTAAATAAACATAGGCTAATGTTTGCAAATATTTGTCGGAATGAGATATGAGCACGAGATTCGACCATTCGTGCCAAAACGTGCAATTTCGACCAATGTTGACAGACTAGTCACAAGGTTTGCATTTTTTCTTCTTCCTCAGTATCAGAAACTATCTGGTTCCAACTTTGGTTTGGCCTATCAATGTGAGTAAAATCAAGAAGGCTTTTTGACAATCATTTTCTATCATACAAAGTAGCCAACTGTAAGTTGTCACTACATCTAAATGTACAAGTGTACAAAATGTGCAAATGTACAGATGTAGAAACGTACAAAATCAACAGATGTGCAAATGTACACATATGTACAAATGTAAACAGATGAATAAATGTACAAAATTTACAAATGTACAAATGTATTGCAAGTCAAATCCTTCATCCACAGGTTCAGGGTGGCATCTGCAGCGATAGTTCCCGAGACTATGACCCTCTACACATGCCATACATAATCATGAAATTCCATACAGAGGTGTGGTCCCTAAATTACATCGTGGCACTATTTACGTAGCAACTTTATTTTTGTAACAAAAAAACTAGACACAGTTAGATTTTTGAAAATGACTAAAAATGGTTTGGTTAAATTAGATTTATTTTATTTTGTTTTGGTCTCTATGGCAAGGAGGGAGGGGGGTGAGTTACACATTTTTTCACATTCTGTGTAAGTCCATGCTCGACTGTCATATGCTCCTCCATTTCAAGAGTATAACGAAAATAAAACTAAATATTTTTCATCTGAAGTCTGAAGGAAGAGAACTTACCACTGACATCCAACACACTGAGGTGTGCGCACTTCGGTTACAAAAACAAACCTCTCTTAGACTTCAGACAGATTACAATGACCTGGAAAAAGCTTGAATTTCAAACAATCATATTTTGTTTATAGTAATGGACATTTATGATTTATATTGCGCAAAACCATTATGAATATACATGTACTCTACTGTGCCTTGTGTCAGGAAATGCTCAGTAAATTGTGACATTTTTTTCTTTTCATTTCACTTTTTGGGATAAACCATGGATTTGAGGTAAAAAGGGTGTAAAAAAACAAATAAAGTATAGTTGCCTGTTGTTATTTCAAACTATTTTATGGGTTGAGTAATTACCTTCTAAATATTGTTGTATGTGACAATTATATCTGCTTGGTTTGGCAGAGTACTTGCTTACAAACTCGCTGAAACAAATTTTAAAATTCTGGACTAATTCTTCACTC
This sequence comes from Evasterias troschelii, assembly GCA_032357145.1. Taxonomy (NCBI): domain Eukaryota; kingdom Metazoa; phylum Echinodermata; class Asteroidea; order Forcipulatida; family Asteriidae; genus Evasterias; species Evasterias troschelii. The sequence continues at coordinate 4,962,914 of JAUELU010000042.1, read as the reverse complement.
TAAAAATTCTTGGGTCAGAATTTGGTCCCATGGGGCCTGATCAATTCTTACACAAGACATTTTAGAGTGTATTTAGAGTGCACAATTCAAACAAAGCTTCTTTGTACCCCAAACACAATTTTTTTCACTCTTGGCCAACCTCTGTTGTCAAAGTCTGTAATACCAATCAGGAATGGGTGTGGCCCGATCCAATTTCCTCTCCAATATCACTGGTCTACTGCCCTCCCAATAATCTCCCCTGGACCAGCTCTATTCAGCTGATAGCTCCTCGACCACAAACCCCAGTTCCTAGATAAGACCAGCTTCCGCCAAACCTGCCAGGAAATTGGACAAATGAGAAATAGTGTTGGACAGCCTAATTAGGTTAGCGGTCAGGATTCCCTTGCGAACTGACACAGCGGGAGTGTACTGTCTAGTCATGGAGTGGGCACTGTTGCAGATGCAAAGGTCCAGGGAAACTCTCTAAGGATGGTTTAGAGCGAGTTGGAAAAAAGGGAGGGAAAGAATAACTAAAAAGACTCCCATTTGAAATAGTGGTAGAGATAGCTTTACAACAAATCTAAACATCAGGGAGTCCAACAAAACTATAGGCAGAGTTGAGATCAAAACTTCACTTGGGCCTGCAAAGAAATACAAGTCTCTAGAAAAGGAAATAGAGAAATTAACTTGCAATTACACAAATTATCAGAATTATTATTAATTTTTACTGTGATTGTCTTTGTTTAATTCAGAGTAGCCACCCCCCCCTCCCTAAAAGAAGAAGATACATGTAGACCTACAGTTCCCTTTTTCAATCTTTCTTGTTTTTGGGTCTTGGTATGTAAAAACACAAAAGTAGTTTTATTTTTCATCGAGTTTTCTTAGAGGTCACATGTAGTTCAAGTGAAACTTGTTTGTATTTTTGAAAAGCCACTGGTAGTTTTCTCTGAGGCTAAAGTAAATAGTCAGTATAAGGAAAGATGGTAAAGGTGATAATCATCTTTGGTTAGTGATTATGCTTTCATTCAGGAAATGCATGGAACACGAATGAAACGCTTAATGGCTGCCACTGAAGGCTTGAATTTAATTGAACTCAACAAGGTAAATTATTATGGGATAGAGATGTTTTCCTGATATTTAATCCATGGAGGTCAAAGACAATTATGACTGTGAGGATAAAAAGGAGTTTTAAACTTCTTTCACGGGATATTGCCAGTTTGGAAGTTTTGTTACACATGTAAGTCTGTTTTCTGAATTTGAATTATGATGTGTAAATTAGGGCAGGGTGATGATGGGATTGTGTCTTTGATGATACAAGCATGGAATTTGACACACATTCAATGTATGTAAGTCACAAGAAAAGTATTTTGCTATAGGATCATTGCAGATTTGTCATTAAAAAAATATAGGTAGTATAACATTAATATTAATAAGCAATGGCAGCCATTTTGACCATTTTGAAATTTGCTTGTTATTCTACCTATATTTCTTTTTCAAAGGATAAACAGTCTGTGATGGCTCTATAGCAAAGTATCTTTCTCATGAATTACTTTGACTGTGTCAAATTTCACGCTTGTATCATCAAAGGCACAATTCCCAATTTCCCCATATCTTCCTTTTAATGAGTTAGCCATCGCACTATGCTTTCCACCCAAAGTAGATTTTATAAGTATTTGAGTCTGTTGCTTAGACTCTTACAATACATGGTCTGTCTTGAATACTTAACTAGATGAGAAAGGTTATTGTAACAAGGTTCAAATATAAGGTAGTTTCTTTATATACTTTTTCTTGGTTTTGTGCTATAATCACTTCTAAATATAGTTTATTCTGAGGTTTTTGTTGGACATCGAGCAACAGTCTGTGTATTGACAATTGCTTCAACCGAGCTGCATGTAGTTATAAACCAGCATTGATCTATGCGTCTCATAACCTGCAAAAGTTTATATGAAACAAAACCTTGACATCTGTTGATGGTGGGGGTGGGGTGTGTGTGTGGGGGGGGGGGAAATTGATGACCCCTCCTTCTAGCTTTCTAGAAAAAAAACATATAAAACTTGTTGAAACTGTAAAGGACTTTTGTCTTGAATATAAGCCCAAAAGAAAAAAACTACAATCATGGTTCTCAGACCACACCTCTGTCATGAGAAGGTAACATAATCTTGGGACTTCTTCACCCCCCTCTCTCTCTATATAGCCCAGTATGATGACAGACAGACACCAGACTTACAATTATCAAATGATTTCAAGGTGTCAAACGATGAATCCAAGGTGTGAAACATAGACAATATATGATCCAGATGTTGACTAAAGTCAATTCTCTGCAAAGAGTATTAAACTGGTATTCCCAAGTCACCTGTGTACAATATTGCAGCATCATCAACCAGACATGGGCTTACTCACATGGGTGTTAATTACATCAACACCTTGCATTAGAAATGTGTGAATTGCGTCTTTGTGCATTTCTGCTCTGTTTAAACAATTTGTCATGTTGTTAGAGGCAATTATTACCAGTTGCTGTACTTCCGTTCATAACAGTTTACAAGGACTGTGTAGCAACATGGATGTCCTTCCCCAATGATTTAAGTAAAGAAGATGTTGAAATCATCTCATTAAATTGGTGTGCGCACACTACAATTGGAAGTTACACCAAATTTTGTTTCCCACTGAATTTTGTTTTAAATTAGGGAATGTTCGGGCACATTCAAGGCGCAGAAGGGCTTTCCTATGGGTCCGCCAGAACACCCTGCTAGATCGCATCATTGTGACGAAGCACGAAAAGCAATTCTATGCGCTTTTGTATTTTGTACGTTCAAACACTGTCTCCTCGGTAAACCCAGATATATTTACAGTACTGTGACAGTTTTTTGCTGTTTGCTCTTATGCGCTGTTCTCAACTGAAACTTTCAGAGGCTTTTATTGTATCCTTCTGGATAATTTGGCCTATAAATCAGCAGTTGACAAATTATCACTATAGCTATATTTCTCTGTGTTGTTATTAATAGTACAAAAACAGGGTATGTCTTTTTTGGGGTTGTTTTCTGTGCTATGTAATTTGATTTGAATTACGTTTCTTTACAATATTCTTTTAGAAGTTTTAATGTTGTAATTTGCACCTTAGAGTTCAATCAGAGTAAGGCACTCAATATGTCTAATTATTACTAAAATATGCAAAATTATTAACCTACAAAATCACATCCCTTGCAAAACCCTGTGCAAAACCTTAACCATTTTTAAAAACATGAGCGTCTACATATTATTGTATTTGATAACATTTTTATAGAGGGGTTGCACTTAAAGGTGCTGTACATGTTTGGTAATTACTCAAAATATATATTAGCATGAAAACTTACTTGGTAACGAGCAACGGAGAGCTGTTGATAGTATA
>JAUELU010000042.1:4894258-4909725 GCA_032357145.1 Evasterias troschelii | reverse complement strand
ATGTATATTTTGGCCATTTGCGAAGCCGAGGTAAGACAGAGAAAAGTAGTATCCGTTGGGTTAGTGTGTGCGTCCGTGTCATTGTGGGAAGTTCATAGCGGATTGGCACATAACTGACATGGTATAAATATTGTAATTGTGGGAAAACTTCCCTTGAAATATTTGCTTGAAATACTATGATTTTTAGGAAATGAGTAAAACAATTAGTTTGTCACTGGTGATAAAATGTGATGTTTGAAATCAGTGAAAAAATACAATGGGGCTGTTTTCTCATGACTTTTGAAGACCGATTTAGCTTAAACTTTCACAGGTTTGTTATTTCATGTATATGTTTGGTCACACCAAGTGTGGATGCTGGTCTTCGACAATTACTGATGTTGTACATTGTCTTTAACATAAAAATTAGCAAAAAATTGCTTGAACTTACAGCGCCAACATTCTTTGAGCTTTCTTGGACCTGGTGGAGCAGTGTCGAGATAATGAAGGGATGGGTGGTTGCTATGGCTGACAGAAGCTCACGGCCAATCTTGGAACAGAATTCTCTGGTGTGAGTTCTTAAGTAGGACAACTAAAACGGACAAAAATCAGAAATTAAACTGTGTACAACGTTTCTCTAATCATTCATGCATCTCTTAAAGCAGATGAAAATATGAGCTTAGAGTACACCCATGTACAATACAACACTTTGTAGTTATGCGCATAAATACAACTTGTTGAATGCGTGGAAAAAACCAACATGGAGAAAACAAGAACATTCATTTTAACCAGTTAGCACAGGGGATCTTCCACTTTTGGATTATTTTTCTCGGAATTCAGAGTACCAATGGCACAAAGAACCCTGACTTGACCAAGCCAAGAGAACAAAGATTCTCTGTGAAGCACTGAGATTTATTGTGTCTCTATCAAGAAAAATATCATATTCAAGCACTGTAAAACCTCGTCCATAAGACACGGCTGCCAATGAGGTCTACGAACAGAACTAAAACTGCAATTTCTGTCCGCTTAGACTTGGCCGAAATTTAACAATACATAACGGTGTAAGCCTCTCGATGCCAGGTAATCCTCTTCTTACAACAAAATAGCAAAGGCCTGGAATCAGGGATTACAAAATAACCCCCGCAAAAATGAAGAATTCAGCATTATTTCCACAGTGCACTATAATTGCATGCTCAGAGTGAACGCTACAAAGTGGAAAGTTTGTTGGCCTTTGTTACGGTCATCCAGTGTGACTCTAAAATACAAAAGTCATTACTCCTGGCATGCATCCGCAGAAAGATTGGTGTGTTAACATGTCATCCAGTGTCACGATCTCAGTGATCCGGCGTACTCAGCAATCCGGGTGACGTAGCCGGGCATTTTAGCACATTGTAGTCGCAGTCTCAGTAGTGCGGCGTGTTCTGGGTGGCAAAATTGGCAGACAAGTGTGGGGGTGTTTTTTTTGGATGAAGACTAACTTGACGGGCCTTGGGACAACCCGTCTCAAATTGAAGAGTCGACGGGTAATTTTAAAAGCATCATTTTAATATCTGCATTTTACACTACAGGGCTTGTGCTATGGGAGTTTATTTAGTAGGGTACACCCCTAAAAACGAATCACGCGTTCAGTGCTCGCAGACAGATAGCAAGAAGGGGTTGTTTACAATACACGTTGCAAGTACCGCAACACGACTCAGGTCGGCACTAAAACTGGACTACTTTCGCTTCCTGTGCGCAGGCATGGCATGACATAATGCTACCGTATTTGGTCATCAGGATTGCTGAGTACGCTGGATCACTGGTACCGGTGTTAACTGGTTCCAAAATGAAAACGTGTGTTAAAAGGCTGGATGACAATAAAGCAACACTGAAACTTATAAACAGCCTACAAAGCAGACCTGAGAAACTATCTCAAGCGGTATGCAAGTCATGCATGTCCAAGTGAACCATAAAAAAAGGACAAGATTCTAAGTCTGCTACCATCTGAACTAGCACTTCAACTACCTCCCAGTAGTGTGAAGATTCTTATGAGCGATATAAAGAACATTCAACCCCACAAAATAAGGAATAAAACAAAGAATAACAAATTAACATCTATTAAATTGTTGCTGTACCCCCTGCTAATGATTCGAACCGCCTCTAGCCATCGGGCTAGCTCGGTGGTCCAGTGGTAAGACATTTGCTCTAGCAATGTAAAGGTCCTGGGTTCAAATTCCACGCGAGTGATTTGCCTGTGTAATTATTTTTTTACAGTACTCAGGTAATTACTGAGTACACAGTGCTTAACACACATCGGTGTAAGGGTAAAAACCAAATTATAACAATTCAACCACCAAAAACATTGACTTATGTAAATAAGACACAGACCTCGTAAATTTCCTCCACCACAAAGTCTATGAAGTTTCTCTCTTTTGCTGACCGAGCACTGCACATGTTGGCAAAGGTCGTCAGTAGGTAAATGACCTCTGACATGGGCATGTCCATCAGTTTGACCTCAAACTCATCCTTATTGGCTGGATCTATTATGAATAAAAGAAACAATTACAAAAGGTCAGTGATCAATGCTTGGCTTTTCATAGTTATAGCTTTTCCCCAAAGTTTGCAAGTTTTTCTAATCAACAAAAATAGTAACACTTAATTACTAGTTCTTATAATTATAGCAGATTTTTTAATAACGTATCAATGCGCTTAACATTAGTGCCTTGCTCATTGGGCTAATAACATTTCTTTAATCTTTCTCAGCTCCCTGGTGAGTATACAGCCCGACCAAACTGCCGTGGCGCTCCAAAGGCTTTTTCATACACAATATTAACCTCTACCCTTGCAGGTACCCATTTATACCCCTAGGTGAAAAGAAACAATTATAGTAAAGCAACTTGCTCAAGCACAAAAGTGTCATGACCGGGATTCGAACCCACACTCCCATGACTTAACCACCAGAACTTGAATTCAATGCTCTAAACCGCTTGGTCATGACACCTCGATATTAAGGACTTGCATGGTTCGGGATCGATACAAGTTTTAGTTCGTGAGAAATCATAGGGAAATGTCACTAACTCAGGCTCTTCTTTTAAAGAGAGGCTCCACGATCAAATTCAGTTTTGTGATCCACTCATTTTCCAAAAGGTAGAGTCCTAATAGTTGGGGAAAAGTTGCAAATATCCAATCTCACTTTAAAACAATGTAAAACGCCATTGTATTTGATACCCATCAAGTGCAATTTTTGTCAAAATCCAAAAACGACACATTTCAAACAATGGTCTGTAGATTTTCACAGAACAAATTATTAGTTTATTCCTGAATTTTGATGATATTCAATCAAAAGGGCATTGAGTTTGACCTTTTGACTGGTGCACAATTTCCTCTTTGTAATGTACAGACCAATTTGGTTTTGATCTCCAATGACGTCATGTTTCAAATTTGGGTCTGAAAGAGTATAAAAAAAAAAGGCATTTTACACCATTCTAACCTGAGGTCAGAGACTTGTAAGTTTCCCCCAACTTTCATCAGGATTCTTTCTATTTGAATAATAAGTGCATCATAAAACTGAATTAGATCTCCGAGACCCTTTTTTAAATCAGTGCCCCATAACCCTCTCCCCATCTCCCGAGTAGATAATCTCAAAAAAATTACCAGAAAGGTTCCACTTGTAATCGTCTATTCCAGAGTCCAAACCAAGCTGCGATTCTTCCTGTTTGAATTCATTCTGATGTAGGAACCACAGTAAGTGCCACATCATGACAGATGATAGGCTAGTGTAGGGCATGTTGGTCATGAACTGCCACGTCCCAAGCCTGCATGTACCGTTGGGAAACACAAACCAGTAGTAGATGAGGGCACATGTTACAAAATTGCAATTGACAGAAAGCACAGTAAATGCTACCACTTATCTACCGTCTACTGATTTCAAAGGTATGGTATACTTTTGGTAATTGCCAAAGACCAGTATCTTCACTTGGTGTATCCCAACAACTGCATAAAATAACAAACCTTTGGCTCATAATCCACTAAGAGCCTGGCTGGTAGAGCAGAATGCACTAACTTCCCAAACTTTTCCGAAACAATTATGGTTAAGTGTCTTCCTCAAGGGCACAAGTGTCATGACTGGGATTTGAACCCACACTCTGCTGCTGACAGTACCAGAGCTTGGGTCCGGTAAACTAGACCGCTCGGCCACGACACGCTTGTCATTGAAAAGGTTAAAGGCCATCCCTGCTTAGTATAGACCTTTCCATTGTTGATAAGCAAACAATGCTGGTTGGCATGGACGGCCGATTGTTAGCAAAACATTCAATCGTGTTTAAAGATGTTGTTACCAAGTTCAAACTTTTCTGCAAACTTTCAATCAAATATAACACCTGCCATGATTGGTTGCTATATTTTCTACAAATTCAACACTATTTTTGAATATTTGTGTAACACTGTTATAAACTGTAGCTATCTGTTTCTGCTTTACATTTATGGCTTTCAATAATTTTCCAACCTCGGTTGGCAAAAACTTGGGCTGTGACATTGCAATAGAAAGGTCTATTAGTAGCCTTGCCAAACCTCAGGAAAAGTCCATGTATGTACCTTGGAGCTGACATGATACACTTTGTTGCTCTGAAGAAGAACTCGTCAAACTCCATCTGGAGATCATGTAGACTGTGCTGCAGTTCAAAGGGCTCGATGGACGGCTTTACATTATCAGCGTCATGGCAAACATCTCGACGCCAACTATGGTAGTTCAGCCAGTGATCGGAGACCTGCTGTACTGTGTGCCTGATAATGAGTGTTCAAGACTCAAGATTATTTCAAGGCAAAAACATTTTGCATCATTTAAATCGGGAATGATATTTGGTTCTTGGAGAAAAGTAGGAACATTTTATCGAGTACTAGGGCTGACCTACATGTACACATGGTATTTGCTTTAATAAACATTTCAGGCTATTTAATCACTATTTTTCCAAGGGCACAAAAATTGGAAATCAGACTAAAGTAGGCAGAATTTCATGCCTGCTAATGCGTGTTGTTTTCTGAAGGACTAAACATTGCTAATGCTTCATGATAAACTACAGTTCAACGAATGAAGGATAACAGAAGGTTTGGGGAAAATTACAAGTCCATCCACAGAGTGTCCACAGAGTGTCCACAGAGTGTTAAATGAAAATGGCATATTTTTTACTTGGATGTTTAATTCATATTTAAATGCAACAGCAAATAGGTACAATTTAAAGTGCATTGTTGATGAATCCTACAGATTTTGTCATCACTCAAACTAGTTTATTAATTTATTATTATTACTACACCACATACATTCAACACCACACGCCACATTCTATTTTTACTGTTTACTACGCGAGTGCTCACGCACAGGGTCAATACGCATGCGTAGTAAAATGTTGCACACGCTATAGTTTACAACGCATGCGCTTTACGAAACAATCATGGAACTGTCGCACAGGTTTAGCTCTCATGTTCAAACATCGCCTTAGCTAACTTGCATACATGTGAATCGAATGCGGCACATGTAAATGTCAATCCTTGTTTTCCAGAGCTCAATGATGCCGAACAAGAGAAAATCTCTACTGTCGCCAGCAAATGGCACCCTCATTTGTCAGATTTTTTGGATCGTGTTTATTGCTGTCACTTGTCAGAAATAGGAATGTTCAGATTATTTGTGACCTGTTATCTCAAAAATATGAACAGTTCCAATTAAATCTGAACAGTATGACACTTGTTTTAATTCTTACTTTTACAGCAATGTATCCCCCAAAAACAAAACCCAAAAACCCAAACAAACTAAATACTGCATCAAACAATTTTCCATGGTGAGTTTTTTGACAAGAATTTGATATTGTTTTTGTACCTGATTAGTCTTCCAATCCGTTTCACAAACTGCCGATAGCGTGACCTGTTGAACGTCAGCACTCCTTGATGAAGGACCTGGATCAGGCTTGAGGCGAAGGCTATCAGCTGCATGACATGATGGCTCCCAACACGATCAATGGAGTATGATGATTCTCCATCTGCATGTAATCACCCAGAAAAAGCATTTCATTATATAAGTGATGTTCACCAGGCAGATTTGTTAAGCTCTGTTCCTTAACCCTCTTACTGTCTGACCATTCATTTAATACCCTAACCATGGTTGTGAATGATAGATGCACTCTGCTTCCTCTTTCTATGGAAGAAACAAAGCATAGCCAGGGTGGTGTAGTGGTATCCTGCCTGTATTCCTCCTCTGGGACCCCGGTTCAAATCCCACTTGGGGCACTATGTGGATTGGGTTTTCAGTCCCTGCCTGAATTTGTGGGTTTTCCTAGGGATAAATCTCTGGGGTTTTCCTCCCCCATCTAAAACTGTAACTTTCATCCTTGGAGTCTCTCCATTGGGTTCTTGGCTAGTGTAGTGATTAAGTTTGCTTTTCTGAGAGTCTCTCCCTGGCTTCACAACCAGAAAAAATAAATGAAATTTTTTTACAAAAAATGAAATGAGAGCTTATCAAGATAGGTGTATGCCTGTGCACAATGGAATGTCCAGGGGGTTGGAGGATTGTTATTATAATATGTCAACTGATATAGACGACCCAACCAAAAGAGGACATTCAAGAACTGTTCCTGTTATTCAGTTTGAAAAAGTTTTGTGGAGAAAGACGTCGTGCAGCGTCAAGTGGCTAGTAAACTTGTTAATGTTGAAAGACTTACCCGAATCTGTCATCTGCAGGATGTATTTGAACATCTTATCGAATGGATACTGAGCCAAGATGGCGACCAGGTCGTTCTCATTCAGTAAAGTGTTATCAGTGTCCTCATCCTGTATAAAACAAAAAATACAGTGCAGATCAAAGACTTTTTCTAGATGGAATTGCGTTTTTTCTTTTTGTTTTCCCCCATATTGTTAAATTGTGTTATGGAGCGTCTCTATAGGTGTAATGAAAGGAATGTTCTAATTGGATCGGATAAGTTTTCCAGCGCCGGTGTGGCAGGAGATTCTGTCCCCCCGGAGATTTTGTCCTCATATACGGTGAACTGTGTACAAATTTCGTCTGGTAGCGCCCTCTTTAAAATCATCCTCCGTCAGCCCATGTTAATTTGCCATTTGGGGGACCGAATCTCTGGGGGGAACAGATTTCCCTTTGACACTGGAAAATTTCATAGGACCATTCAAAACAATAAAGTAGGATTGCCCCCAAACTTAGGCACAATGATGAGGTCTAGCGGAACGTTCTGGCGGTCCAATGGATTGCAGGCATGTGCCCTTGCGAATGTTCTTTTTGCACCTAGAATGTGCCCTACGTTTGAGACGACCCCTTAGCAATGTGTCTTGTTAATTTCACATTTTGTGTTAAGTGTTGATACAGGTATTTATTTCACAGGTGTTCAATTATGTCTCTTTATAAAGCAAGGTTCATTTTGTGTGTGTGTGTGATCTTGATGGATTATAAAGTCATCTACGAGTATGGAAGAGGTGTTGTGAGTACAGTCGACTAATAGTCGCCTATGGTAAGGGAAGGCTGAAGTTGGCGAAGTTTAAAGAGGGTCTCCAAGGCCAAACTAAGTTTTGGGATGCACTCATTTTCCCAAGAGATGAGTCCTCATGAACAAGAGAAAAACTTTCAAGTCTCTAACCTCAGGTTAAAATGCAACAAAACGTCATTTTATTTGCTACTCTTTCAGAGATAGGAATGACTGAAAATTCTCTGTACAAAAATGTACAGACCACATATTTGAAATGTGGTGCCATCAAACAGTTTGGGATTCGGACAAAAGATGCATTTGAAAGGTATGAAACACAGTGGCATTTAACCCGAGGTTAGAAACTTGCAATCTTATTTTCCCATTTTTATGAGGACTCCATCTATTGGAAAAGGAGTGGATCTTAAAACTGAATTTGACCTTCTTTCATTGTTTGTTCTATCGGTCCCAAAACAAAAATCTTAGACATTTGCAAGAGATTAGCAGAGGAGACTTTTTCGTCATCCAATGAGTCACATCAGCTATAGATCACAATCTCAAACCCACCTCTTCTCCGTCTTCATCCAGTAATGTCCAGTTGAAAGGGCCTGGTTTCTCAGATGGGTTTGGAGTCACAGATTTCTTGATCTTGGTCAGAAACTCTGACCTGTACCTGGATTTAACATGAAGCGTTAATCTTAGGGATGATGCTTCATATGTCAATATATACATGTATAACAGAGGCATTTCAAAGATTACTAATAATTAGAGGGCCAGGATCTCCCAAATACCTTTCTTTAAATCCAAAAATTTGTTAGTGGCCTGCCATTTTGACCGTAGCAGAGTCTTTCTCTGATTTTAGCCTTCGAAAAAGACTCTGCTAGGATTGAAACGTCAGGCCACTGGCTAATTTTTGCATTTATACCACAGGTCCTTTTGGTTGGTAACTTTCTTTAAATCCATAGGACAAAAATGATAATGGAAACAACTTGAGTCTTAACAAGGGTGTGATTTGGCAGAGGTACATGTATATGGGGTCATTCAGAATAATCAATGTTTCAAAATATCTTTCTTTGTTTTCAAATTGTTGGTGGTCAGAAATAACTGAAAATCGAAATACAGTTTACTATTAAAATAATACAAAAAAGAATATTTAACATCAGATTCAACATAATAGTGATAAAATTTCCATAATCAGGAAGATTTTTTAATTTGTTTATCAGAACATGGAAAGATTGGTTTACATTCTGGGCTGCCTTTATCAAACTAACTCTTTCAGTGCCCGCTTATTTTTTGTGTTTTGAACCTAAAATGCCATGCTTTTTGAGGTTTTTTCGAAATTCTGTATATATTTATTTTAAAAACTCTTTCCTACCAAACAAAATTTATCTTGGTGATTTGTGCTGCTTCGGTACATCCCAAAGTCATTACTACTTCTTCAGTGATAATGCCCTTTCATGATAACATGTATATAATGGATCGTACACATATGATTGATGACACTTTTTGAGTCAAACGTAAAATAGATTGTACATATACGATAATGGTGCTTTTGGAATACATAAAATAGATCGTACATATACAATAATGGTGCTTTTGGAATACATAAAATAGATCGTACATGTATGATAATGGTGCTTTTTGAATACATAAAATAGATTGTACATGTATGAACTTGGCACTGACATAGATTTCAAAGACTTACTTGACTGGCCTCATGAAGAAGGCAAGCATATTAACAAAGTGATCCAAGATGGGGCTGCCGAGAGAGTATGGCCACCTCTCGCTGCTACCCCCTCGTGGTGACGAATGAGATGGACATGCAATCTGGAGGTAGCTCGCTGCCCATTCATCAATTCCTGCTGGCGACCGCAGTATGTGGTTCAATAGAAACAGATGATCCTCAAGGGTTGCTAATCTGAGAAAGGTTGCAACCTGTTAGAGCAAAAAGAACACAAGAAAAGACAATAGTAATTACTACTTTAGTATACAATGCTCGTTATAAATCGATTTTAGGGTAAAAACAAATGTTGTTTATGTGCTTGAGCACTGGGACAAATTAGAATCAATCAAAATTATCATTAATATGCTAATGCAGGGTATATACAACCTTTAAAAGGGTCAAATTTTAGATTTTTACAGACCCTTTTTAATACTACCTTTAACAAAATTTAAGACAAAACTTTAGTGAATAAAGCAGGGGAGAAACATCTTAACCCGCTCACACTTCATGTTGTTTTTTACAAGCAGTGTAATTTGGTTCTTTACGAGCAGAAAGGAAATTTCATGATATGCTTTCCATGTTTTAAGACCTTAAATAACTGAATTTAATACTTTTTAATGCTTCTTAAGACCTTAAAATTAGACAGTTCAGTTTTAATTTTCTTTTAAAGGCACTGTACACGTTTGGTAATTACTCAAAATATATATTAGCATAAGAACTTACTTGGTAACGAGCAACGGAGAGCTGTTGATTGTATAAAACATTGTGAAAAACCACTCCCTCTGAAGTAACGTAGTTTTTGAAAAAGAGGTAATTTCTCACTAAAATATTAAAAGACTTCATGCATGAAGTCTTTTATTAGCATCTGAAAGCACACAAAGTAATACAACAAGGGTGCCTTTAAAGGATCCGCAGAAACCCTGGCTTATGATTGTAAGGTTGATTTGTTCAGAGCAAGAATTTGAATAGGGCACTATTGTGCTGTTAGTGGGGGGGGGGGGGGATAGATTTCCATATTATTCTTACCATTCTACCGAGCCAGCCTCTTGATGTCTTTAAGAACTCCACATCATTGACCGGACGTCGTTGGAAGCAGAATAAGACGGAGATACAGTCCCTCAGTTTAGCCATTTGAGATTCCCTCTCTGTACTCACTGGGGACAAATACGCTGAAAGGATACCACCGGCAAAACAGTTAATAACCACTGCAAGATTGCTGCAAGATTGGTATTGGTAGTTTACAAGTTTCGCACAGACACGTACCTGTGACTGGACCACCCCGGGCCACATCCATGAGGAGGGGATTCCGTAAGTACAACTGGTGGATGTAAGACTCGATCTGCAGCTTGGAAAGCTGGGCCGTGTATGAGCACAGAGCAAACGTGTCGTGGTAATTGGAGCGAGTGTACTTCATGTGTCTCTCCAAGTCGCGGTGAACATCCTGATTGAAATGCACCGTCTGGTAGACAAAGTTCTCCTTCACGACGACGTTGTCGGCACACATACCCTGGCAAATGATGAACACAAGTATCTCACAATGTATTCAAATATAATTTGTTTGTCTTAATAAAGCTAGCAGTACCGTTTAGCTTAGTAGTAAGCCAGCTTGCTTTTGACTATCTCATAACCATACAAGCAGTCCACAGATTGAGAAGTTGACTATTCCTGCATCAACACCTTGAGAATATGACAATTACTCAGTCCACTATTTCTTATATAGTACAAAGGTTGGGTAGCTGACAATTACTCAGTTCACAGATTGAGTGGATACTTGACTATTTCTTATACAGTCCACAGGTTTTGAGTTGACTATCCCTCAATCCACAAGTTGAGTTGTTCACAATTCTTTTATCGAGATGTTCATTAGTTAAAATGTACAACATTACTGTAACTAGTGTATTTAAAATATCAACAGCATTAAACTGGGCAAATGAATGACATAATTTTGGGGAAGCGTCAAAAAAAGTCGGGCACGTTCTAGGCTCAGAAGAACTTTCCTGTTGGCACACGCCTCCAATCCATGGGACCGCCACAACGTTCTGTTTAGACTGCATCATCGTGCCGCAGCACAGGAGCATTCATACACAAGTGAATATGGGCATAAAATATTTGAGTAATTATTACTAATTGTCTCTTTCTAAATTATTTATTTGATAGCCGTCGTGCGGTGAGCCTCTCCAGCTATTAGTTGTCCTGTTAGTGTTAGTCCTGTGTTCCCCTTGTGTGTTTACTTAATCATTTGATGTTACATCATACTTGTGGGTTCCTTACTCAGTACTAAATTTATCAGGGATAATTATCAATTTTTTTTACACCCAACAAGCTTGCTTAAATTAGGAGACTCCCACTACTTAATCATTACATTGTATCCAAACAATCTTATGTGCATTATTGTGTAAGCAAACTGATTGAGTGTAAACAAACCTAAACTGAACTGAATATTCCAATGGAACTTTCCAGTGGTCCACTGGAACAATCCATGTCTACGCGCTAGAATATTTATCCAATACAATTTGAAAGTTCCTACCAGTCTGAGTTTTAAAACACTCCCTTACCTTGGCGAGGATATGTATATCTTTGATGGTCCACAGTCGCTCTTTGAGTGATGTGTACTCATGATGTAAGGTGTCAATATCAGCTCTGATGGCTAGCATGTTATTCCGAGCCTTGAAGTAGTTTATCACCAACTCGTGAAACTCATGCCGCTCAATGTTGCAAAGCTGCATGTATAAGAATCCCAGAAAAATAGACAAACACCGTTATTCTTCCTGGAAAAATTAATAATAATCCTCACAAATATTAGCATTTGATCAATACTGTACTTTTCAGAAAAATAAAACATTTAGAACCAAAGAGAAGTTTCAAACTTTACAACACTTTAAAAAACCTGGATAAAAACAGATATAGTTGTCCAAACTCTAAAGTACTAATGTTTATAGAAATAGTGTTTATAATGTTGATCAACATTAGGTTTTTTACTCTGTACCTTTGATTTTTGTACTGATTTGCTTGTAGATTTCAAAATGTTTGTAAAGTCTGCAAAATGCCTACTTCATTCAAAATAATGTTGTCTGTTACCTGGGCAAATCGTTCCACAAATTGTTCTTGCTGCTTCAGCTTTGGGTTATGGTAGAATATCTCCAGCTCATCGACCGTCATCGGCTGTACTTTAGCCACCTTCACTTCCTCCTGCCTCGAAACTAGACTGCCTTGAGTGGTCTCAGTACTCATTACATCCTCATTTCTCTCCTTACTTTTTGTCTTCGTCCCTGGATTCATCAGATTCAAATGCTCAGGTTGTGTTGATGTTGCCTCTTGGGACAGAATCTGACTTGAACTCTCGGCAGTCATGAGCTTTTCATCTTTATTCGCTACCTGTTCAGAATCTATATGCTCTGCATGTACAGGGGCAGAAGTTACTTCCCCAAGCTGGCTTTGTGTTTGGTCTTCTACATTTGAAGCTTTGGAAATCAAGTCTTGTCCAGTTGCACCTTCACTCTGTACTTCGTGCACAGGAGGAGCAGTGGCTTTGGGAAGTTGTTCTTCAGAGATTTCAGAGTATGGTTTAGCATGTGCTGTTGTTTCATGTGGAGATTCTGTGGTTTCAGCACTTTTTTCCAAATCAGGTGGTGCCGAGGCAATCGGATTTTCATCTTCCTCTAATATTTCAAATTCTTCATCTCTGGTCTCGGAGTCGGCGAGCATTTTGTTATCAGGAGTGGTATCTGTTCTCAGATCTTTGGCTTCATTTGATGTGAAAGTCTTGTCCTCTGAGGTCTCGTCCATTTCACTCACTTGAATAAAATTTGTGTCTTCTTCAACCTCTCCTTGCCTACCTTCTTCAGGAACTAAACATAAGTTTGAATTGTCCGTCTGTTGGCTATTTTCATTTGGTCTCTCATCTAACTCTCCCTCTACACAGATCCCACCCGAAAATTCCCTCTCTCTTTCGACATCATCTACATCTTCTTCTTCTTTTATTTCAGCCTCTTTCAGATCTTCTCCTACAGGACAATTCTCATCAACGTCTCTCACTTCAGCAATATTTGTTGTAGATGCTTCTCCAAGATCAGATTCGTAGGTTTCTTCATCTGACTTGCCAACTCTGGAAATGTCTCCCTCTTGTTCAGTTTCAGACCGATTTAAGAAGTTGTCTTCAGTGTCATCTTTCCCACAGACATCTTCTGAAGAGAGAGTGTTTTCATCAGTTTTATCTTGGATCTTGAGAATGTCTTTAGTCTCCTCATTATCGGGCGTGGCACCTCCTTGAACATCCTGGGCCTCTTCTTTGATTTCATCAGTATCTTCATCAACTTGGAGCAACTGAGCTGTTCTGTCATCAGATTGATGTTTGCTACTTCTTCCCTCCTTCTGTAACAAAAAAAACCATCAAAATATGCAAGGTAGGTTTTCCGTTTCATAGAAAAGGACAACAGCAAAGGAGAAAATCAAAAACTTAAACTACTTTTGTTTAAAGATAACTTGGATAAATGATCAGAATGCAATACTGGGCATTGTTATTTTAAAATAAAACTCATGGGGCACATTCCTTATGCCGTTTCAGGATATAATGAAAATGTTGCATTAATATTACTATACCTTGAATACACCTTGACAAAAAAACAGAGTTTATGCACTCTGATTGGTCAATGACTGGTCACGTGGGGGTGTATTAATTTACATGTGATTTAAACACCGGCTCTAAATACTAGCGAATACACACAATACATACATACAGACATTTTTATAGCGCCCAACAAAGATTGGAGCGCTTTACAAAGGCAAAAAAAAGCCCCGTAACAAGCTGTGTAAAAGTTATACATGTAGGCCAATTTATTGTGCAATGTGCTTGTTTGTGTGGGAACTATCAAATCAACCATTTTATTTGTGTTTTGGGGCAAGAAGAGATTGCGCCCTGCACCTGTGGGCAAGTGGGCCTCTCGAGAGCAGGCATGGTAGGGTTAAATGGGGCTAAAGTATTTTTGGTTAGTTTTAGTTTTTAGACGGTTGTTTTGTTAGGCGGTGCTAGTGAATACCACTGAGTATCTTTTAATAAACAATATTCAGCCGTTTTTACAGTACAGTGCCCCCTTTGATGCAAACACATGTAGCCAAAATTGTATAAGGTTTAATGTACCTTCCAATCCCAAATAATATGGCTTGTTACATTGAGCCGAGGTTTTCAGAGCCGCAGGAGCCATAATCAAGTCAAACTTTTACATAAAATATTTTGCGCCGAACCCAACAAAATAACGACTACTTTTCTTTTACTAATTAAAATAAATTGATTCCTGCATTTCAAGAGGTAGTAAAAAAAAAATTTTTTTTTACTAATATGGGGGCTCCCAAAGATTTTTGTTCAGGGAATTTAAGTCAGAAGCTCATCAATTGTCTGATCAGTGACTCCCAACCGGACTAAACACTTCTCAATCATCAAGAAGGTGAAAGTCCCCCAAAACAGTCAAAGCGCATGTTTGCTAAACTAAAAGCATGTAAAGATACCTGGGGCCGGTTACCACTGCTTTATTTTCATGAAACTATTAATTATTATTGTTAAGAGGTAACTATAGTAATAGTATAAACAAATGAATAGTAAGATTTGCGGGTACAACCATATAATTAATACTAATAATAATAATATTAATAAAACTCTTTTTTGTGGGAGTGTTGACTCTGAAAAAAGTTGGTTTGGTCTTGACGTTTCGAGCAGTATACTCTGCTCTTCTTCTGCTCTTCTTATTGTTATTAGACTAGAGCGTTTTGGTTGTTAATCATTGTTATTTATTGTTTTTGTTTTTTATGATAATTAATATAAATCATTGAAGAAGGCCCCCCCCCCCCCGTGTCTATCTAATCTATGCTTTTAAATTTAACTAGACCAGAGGGCAGACTAGTGTTATATTTTACTTTGTTTGGATATTTCATGGGTAAAGCCAGTGAAAAACATATTTGCTCTTCTTAGAATTTATATGAAATTGGAATTGGATGGTTGCCAGGGCTCGAATTTGGGGAGAAAATCCACAAGACTACAGGGCTTGTAGCTCAAAATCTTTACTGAACCAGACATTTTTTTACAAGACCAGATTCAAAATTACTGGCACAGTTTAACATGCATTTGACTGCTTTTATATGAACCCGAACTGAGACAAGTAAGAGAAGAGTATATCCTCCAGTACCCCAATTTCACGCATCACTAATATTCGCGCAGGTACCTTTCCCGACGCATATCATTTTGTTTACAATACGCAGTGACTAAATTTGTTAATTTCATGAAAGAATAAAGCCTAATAAAAAATGTCCTGCAAAGATGTGGAAAATCAAAGCTTTTCCGG
>JAUELU010000042.1:4797236-4811501 GCA_032357145.1 Evasterias troschelii | reverse complement strand
CATCAACAAGATTTGTCTGTGCTGATCAAGTTTTTGCGCTTACAGGCTCTGTTTTAGGCAGCTCTTTGTTCGTTACTCCTACTTTATGCTACCCTGTGTCTGCAAGCCCAACACCCATCAAGTTTACCTCTAGATACCCTGGTAAGTGCAACAGAACACAACACTGGAGAAACGGAAACCTTGTAAAATGCAACAAGTGATTTTGCTGCATTGTGCAGTGAAGTGGTTTGTATTAGGATAGCCACGGGGTGTTTGCCCTGCTAAATGCAAAAATAAACAGTCTGGTGACTTTAACTGACATGGGTGTCATGTACACTGCTAAATCAACATAATCTAACCCCAAACAAAGAAAACAAATTTGCCCTGCTTAATTACAACAAAATCCAATCTTATGTTAAAATACTTGGCTGCTAAATGCAACATAATGCAACAGTGAATTGGATTTGAGTTGATTGCAAAGTACAACAAATTACAGCAACTTTAACCAACAGGTGCATTTTGTTACATTTAACAGAGTTAGGATTCTAAAATAAATATGTATTTTTTTCCAATAACTCCAAAGCAACAAACCAAAATCAGCAACATTCATTCTTTACAAAGCTGGATGTCACCAAAAAAAAGCAGCCCTCCACCAACAAGTATGAGGCAGTGAAACTCGCTAAATTGGGCGAATTTGAAAAAATTAAAAAACAATTGCATTCTGTTCAACTGGAGGACTAGAATGATCTATCATACGCTTCATCAATATTACACTAATTTATAACTCTACAGTTATAAAATTGCATGTGTTGTGTCAAGTATTTACAAAAAAACAGTTCTGGCTTAATAAAAATATCACTATCAATGCTCACTGTACTATTGCAGACCATTGAAATTAATAATAAATACACATGAGTATTACCTGTGACACAATATCATGCATACTGTTCTTTTAGCATTCAAAAATATTACTTCCTAACTACATGCAGAAGTTTACTCGACATTTTGAATACATTCTAATTCATTCACTTCGATGACAACCCCCCCATGCCCTCTGAAAATCTTAAATCGATGAATAATTATGTGATGGCACAGATCTCTTTGAGCGTCACAAACTCAAAACAGCGCTCTTGGTGAGGTCAAACGATATCAGGTCATCGTGGCTCACAGCGATCGCCGCGTGATCACACATTTTTTGAAAAAGTGTTTCATCTCGACTATGTCTGTTCATGCAAGGGATTTATTCAACTGTGTTTTGAAGAAATGATTTCCAAATACATATACATGTATTCAACACGCCAGCTATGATTTCTATACAGCAACGTGACATTAACGCAGATTTTTTGGTATCTGATGAAAACAAAACCAAAACTTTCAAATAACACCGTGAGTTTAATCTTCTTCATGAGAGACACTAAACAATGTAAGCTGAACACTGGCCATCTTTAAAAATGCTCAGAAGACTTACATGTATGTTATTTCTTCTCTTCAGCTTACCAGATCACTGTGGACACACAAATATTATAGTAAACAAAAAAATTCCCAGTTTTACCTCGATCATGAACATCACTGATAAGTTATCAAAGCAGTATCTACACTGTTTACAGGACTGACCAAAACATATTGACACTGAAAGACAAACTGAAAGGGGAGTGTAAAAGTCGACTCTCTCAAATTTCACTTTTCCCAAAACAATTCTTTCAAACTTCTTCAGAAAAAGGCAAGATGGGTGAAATCTCTGCTTCCCCCATCTTTGAAATACCTCTCTAGAAAAGCATTGCAAGTTGATTTTGTTTTGTGTGGGTTGTTGTTGTTGTTGAGGGAAAAAAACAACAATTATGGCACTCCTAATCACAAACACGATAACTACTCCAATATTTACTATGTACAATACTGTACAGTAATCTGTCTCCATAATTACAATCATTATTTCATTTGAAACTACACTTCATGGATAAATAAATATTTGATTAACAAAAAACTGTTTGTACAACCAGAACGGAAGAAAACCAAGTACCATTGAGTATACACTCGGTCATGTGGCTTGGCATGATTGAAGTGAAAAATCACTTAACTACATGAACAGTATGTAAAATGGTTCAATGGAAGATGTGGAATAAAAGTTTTTTGCGGTGGGGAAACAAACAAAGGAACACCAAGAAATCCTTGTAAATCTTTGCTACAACATCACCTGCTCTAAAAAATGTTCCTACCTGATCAAAATTGCATCTCCTGATTTTTCGCCAAATGACCAAAACATTTCAATTTGTTTCTATCTCCAAACGTATTTTTTGACAGATGACAGTTTTCCAAGATAAAAATTCACAACATAATTTTGCACGTGCATGCACAATGCTAGAAATACTTGTAAATTCCTAAACGTTTGTACATGTCTGGCCACTGGTATGGTGAGATAATGTCGGAGTATGACAATAAATTATTTGTATCTTTTAACTATATTACTAACTATTACTTATTGTTGACTTTTTTCGTTCCAGTCAGTATCTCAAATGAAAGTTGATTCCTTGACTAAATAATTAGATGTCTAGTATTTGAATCAATTGTTGCAAAAAATTCGGCAAACAAATCGTGTGATGCATCTTTAACCAGATAACATGCTTAGCAAAATGGAGCAGGGGACCAGTCAAAAACATGATCATCACAATACATTCTTAACTGGTAACCTGTGAAAAGTATACATGCAAGTAAAAGACTTCTCTCTGCTTAGCAGCCACATGAAAAAGGCTTTAGCTAAAAAGACAAAATATTGCAGACAATAAACGTCATAAAGAAATGTGCACAGCTGACCTCATGTTGTCACAATCCCATCTGAATACACCATTCAGTTATGCATTCTACCTTTTTTATCCATCAAGAATTAAAAGGTTTTGTCATCTACAAGCCAATTTCAGTTGAATTATTATTCTGAATTTCACTAATAGTCAAACACGTGACAGTGCACATTCAAATTAGTATATATTGAAAAATAGGGATAGTTAAAAATAATGCATATTTTAATCAAATTGCATGATCACGACTGTGCATTTTATTTTATAACAGCTTTCTTCGTGTTCCGAATAATGAATATTCACTCCCTGAAATGAATACTCGAAGCGGTCATTATTCCGAATGGAAACAGCTCCAGGCTCGACGAGAAAACAGAAACTGGTAGAAAATCATTAGAAATCTACACCGATCTAACAACTAAAATTAGAAAAAGGGTACTTGAGTGGTAAAAAAAGATCCACAAAGGAGGCGGCACCAAAAGGACTGCTTTGAGCAGGAGGGAGGGAGGGTGGGGGGGGGGGGGGGAGAAGGCACTGAGATGAAAAAGATTACAGAGTAGAAAATCATACCTCCATAATTTATGCTACTCCAGATGCCTAATTACTCAATGCATAATTACTGTAAGCGATTTAGCTGTACTGTGAATACAAAGATGCTTAAAGAGAGGGCTCCATTGTCTAGTACAGTTTTGTGGTCCACTCATTTTCCAGTAGATAAGAGTCCCTAAGGAAATAGGACAAAACTACAAGTTTGTAGACTCATGTTAAAATGGTGTGAGAATGCCACTGTTTTTGGAAAAGCTTCAAGTGCAATTTTTTGTCAAAAACCAAAAACGTTCGATGACGTCACACTTCCAGCATTATGGTCTGTATATTTGTGTGTATTGTCCCCATGCACAATGCGGAGCACACTTACATGCGCCTGTCCTGTCCCAAAGTGTGGGAGTCAAAATGTACAACACATGAATTGACTCCCAAAATGTTGAAAACGGTGAGACACTGAGGTGCGTTCCGCGTTGTGCAAGGGGGTCAATAAAATGTTCAGTTCACCTCCTGAATTCTAATGATATTCAATCAAAACGGCATTGAATTTGAGAGCTGATGAATGGCGCAGATATTCTTCTTTGGAACGCACAGATCCATTTCTTTTTTATTGTCTGATGACATCATGATCTAAAGTTCGCTCCAAAAGAGCATAAAATAAAATGGCATGTTACACCATGTTAACGTGAAGTCAGAAACTTGTAACCTTTTCCCCAATTTCAATTTCATGAACCCCGCCTCAACACACACACACAAAATACAGTTGTGAGGTTGAGACACGGTCAAAATGTTAAACATTGCACGCTCATTTTGGGGCGGGAAATTTACAGTTGAACCTAGAAATACAAAACATTTTGCTTGATAATACATCTGGCTAATTAATTTTCAAGAAAGAAAAACAAAAAAAATAATAATAACTTAAATTCAAATTTCACTTGAATAAGCTTGGGTAGCTTTATGGATTGTTTTTAAGGCTATTGGCATGAGGCAATTTATCAGTTCATGCTGTTATCATTATTAATAATATTACAAACTTTTTTTCTTTATTGTGTCAAATTTTAACCTTTCTCCTACTAATCTTTTAGTGTCGATGGTTTTGTATGATCGTGACACAATGCAAAGTTATAACATCACGATACTGTTCAGTGAATGCATCTTAACAGCACACAGTTAACAATGTGTAGCTAAGTCACTAGTTTGAAAACATGGCAAGGCTCACACATTCATAGTGCTGCTAAGCAGATTAATAAGCCAAAAAACAGTCATGACAGTATACATATAGTACATGGTATTTTGGCTGCTAACCAGTTTCTGCTTAGCCACCTATTTTTCTGAGCTTAGCAGATGCGCTTAAGCAGCAGCTCTATAAAAACTGTTGCTTTGAATTATTACAAATTTCTAGATGTAAATGTCTGCTTTACCAAGGTATGGGGATATAAGTTTGGTCTTCATACTGTAGTCACCCTCGATGATAATGTAGGGCTAATCAAATCACTGTCCTCACTACTGCAACCGATCTCCTCTTGAGGGCCATCCTGTCGCTTGTAGCGTCCGTACCTCTGAGCGTAGTCCCTAGACTCCTGGAAGCTGTAGGAGTGATATGTCTGGAATCGACGCTGAGCCATGTCCGGGCTCTGAGGCTCGCTCTGACTCCGCTTACTCGGGCTGTAGTTGAAGGGCGACACCAAGACGGGGATGGCAGTGGTGGGTGAGCTGTCACTGCGATTGATCCCAAATGGTTTCTTAGGAAGACGGAGGCGTTGAGGCCGTGGAGGCGACTGACTCCCTGATGTATACATCGGCGAGGCGTCCGAGACACTTTTGCTGCGGCCGTTTTTAGTCTCCCCCAAGACGGGTGCAGACTGTGTACTCTCAGTGTCTCCTTCATTTTCAGCGCTGTCCATCCGGATGAAGGAGTTCAACCGATTCTCCAGTCGGAATTGTTTGAACTCTGGCGAGGGGCTATCATCCGTGCGATTGCCGTTCTCGATCTGATAAGCACCTTTGCAAGGGCTGTCGGGACTTGTCAAATCACTTGGCACCTCTGAGCCACTTTCAAACAGATACTCATCGGGGAGTTCCTCTTTGAAAATGTCGGTCTCACTGTCCCATTCTACAAACTCGTCCGGCATTACCTCATTGTCAATGTTATCATCGCTGTTCCAAGGCCCTAATTGGTCCAGCCTTTGATCGAGTGTAATCCCTTCCTGATCCGTTTCTGGACTTGTGAAATCTGACTCCGGGCTCAGAATTTGGGTAGGATCATTGCTTTTCCCTTTCCCTTTCTTCTTATCGCCTTTTGACTTCTGTTTGGTGTCGTCAGCCTCTGTTTTCTTCCCTTTTATTTTCAACTTCAGGAAAGAAAATTTCTTTTTATCTCCCTTTTTGTCCGCTGTTTCCTTGCCCTGTCTACTAGCAGTGCTTTGCTTCTCAACTTGACAGGGTTGTTTTTGATTCTGAAGGTGTTTGGAAGCAGAGGAGCTCGTCGAGGTGGTAGCACTGTTTGAGGATTTCACACTTCTTGCCGACCCGGTGTGACTGGTTTGACTTTGTAAACTATGAGTGGAGCTGTTCTGCCTGGACATGGAGCTGATACTACGTGCGGACGCCCGTGTTGATTCATCTCTCTTGACCCAAACTCCACCTTGGCTCGAGGCTGAAACTGGCGAAGTTACATTTCCACCATAATTTTTTACAGGGATGTCAAATTCCTTGCAGAGGTCTTTCGGTTTCTCTGCAGACTTTGGGGAATTTCTCCCCTGTTCTTCCCTTGTATTTTCCCTCGTAACTTTTGGACTTTGTGATCGTCTTTTACTAGTCAGTGGGCTTTGTGATCTAGCATTCCCTGTGGCAGGACTACTTGATCGCACTTTAGTAGAACTTCCCCAGTTTTTTGGAGCTGTCACACTGCTATTCCATGAAGATGCTGGTTGTTCCTTTTTAGACCTCTGAACCAAAGCCGGAGACTTTGGGGCTGTCTTGGTGGGATTAGTTCTAATTGAAGTCCTTTCTGTTGCCACTGTTTTTAAAGCAGGCTTCACAGCACTGATGGGCATTTTACGTGAAGTTGGTGGTGTTTTAGTAATGCTGCCAGATGTCTTCGGCTTGGCGGTTCCTGCCAGTTTCTGCACTTTGTCTGAAACACTTTGTTCACTGTCAACCGATATTCTTCTCCAACCACCGGCTGATGATGGAGAAGTCATCTCTTCATTGTCTTCATCAACATCCTCGTTATCCTCCTCTTCAGCAGGCTCATCTGGACTGAAAACATCTTCATTTTCCATGGTCTCTTCCCTCTCATCTATTTCTTCAAAAGCTTTCTCAGCCTCCGAGTCACTCCCCATGGTGTTCTCTGGAGTTTGCTCTGGCAGCGAGGCACTCTCCTTGGTGAATGTTGACTGTTTCACCAACGATGGTCTCTGTGAGTCTATGCTCAAAAAGAACTCATTCGAATCAGCATTTGCCTTTACAAGTGTTGCCTTCTTCTCTCCTGAGACCAGAGAACTGCCAATTTTCTTGACACCTGGAGCTGCAGAACTGCTTGACTTCACATTTCCTGGGGCTGGAGAACTGTTTGCCTTCTTGTCTCCTTGGCCTGGACTACCACTAGTTTTCTTTTCTCCTGGGCCTGGAGAACTACCTGCTTTCTTCACGGGGGTCTTCACTGGTGTTCTGTTTCTTGGAGAGACACTTCTTGATGGGATACCAGAAAGACTATTTCTTGGGGAGAGGCTCCTAGATGATGTCTCTGAAATGCTAGACCTTGGGGAAGTGGTTTTTGCACCACTTCCAGAAACACTATTGCGGGGTGAGACACTCCTTGATCCAGGCCCAGATATGCTGCTTCTTGGAGAGGAAGTTTTCTGCGGAACTCCGGTGACACTGTTTCTTGGGGATAAACTTCTGTTTGGAAGACCCGTTTTTGGTGAGGGTGATGTTCCCCCAGACCCTCGGCCTGCTGCAGTTTTTGTCAATCCAGTTAATGGTTTTCTGGTGCTGGCTGTGGTATGAGGACTAGGAGAGGTGGTCCTTGATGACAAAGGACTCCGTGCTGGACTCTGTGAGGTGCTCTTTGCTGCCGGTCCTGTGCGAGAGCTAACACTGCTGACAGATCCCCTTGGAGATCGACTGGCCGGTGATGATGGGGAAGTATTTCTGGAAGAACTTGGTGAACTTTTAGAAGAAGACAAATTTGATTTCACTGTAGGAACTGACCGGTTTGGGTCACGGCCTGGCTGGGTAACTTTACTCCCTACCTGGGGCTTGGAAGATGCCTGTTTATTTGCAAGACTCTTGGTTGCTGTTGCTGTTAACTGTACTGGCTTCCGTGGGGGTGTGATACTCCTAGGAGTAGTGGAACTTACCAAGTTCTTTTTCTTAGTAAAAGTGTCTGTGTTAATGGGTAATGGTTTGGTGGCAGTTACACCTTGAGAGTTGGCTTCACTTCTGGTAGGGGTGGCAGCTCTCACTGGGGTAATGCTTCTATTTGGTGTGTTTGTACCTTTAGGTGTTGATCTATTTGGAGTAGTACTTCTCACACTTGCTGTGGTGGTCTTGATTGTATTCACCTTGGACCCTTTCTGTACACCAACCTTTGGTTGTGTCTTGCATGGCTGGACACTTTTTGGCACTGCAACTGAACGAGATGTGTTTGATATCGGACTTTTGTACGTCTTCTTTCTTCCTCTAACACCTTTGTCTTCCATCTCCTGCTGTGAGTTAACCACTCCTTCACCTGGCTTGGTTATCCTTGGGCCACGGCGAGGTTTGTCCTCCTCCAGATTTTGCTCTGTTACCTCAGAGAATTCACTGCTGGCATCTTCAGATGGTGACAGGGGAGAAAGTTCCGACTCCTCTACCTCATTGACTGCATTATCGGAGCTTGAGTCTCCTTTTTCAATCTCATCGGCTTCTTGTTTCTTGTTGACTCTTGAGCGTTGTTTTCGGTTGGATTTCTTTCCCTGACCGCGTGGCATAGCTGAGCTGATGCACTCGTCCAGCAGCGCCTGTTCACTGGCACTTGTTTCCCCATCTAGAGATTCCACACTCAGTGAACTTAAGGAGCTGTTCCGGGAGAAACACAGGGGAGTGTCCTCGACGGCAAAGACACTTGTGTGAGATGGTTCCTGATGAGGTGACTCTTCTTCAAGCTGGGCATCATCCTGATCATTATCACTAAGTGAGCTGAGACTGGAGTTTCTGGAAAAGCAAACTGGGGTGTCCTCTACGGCAAATTTGACAGGGGTATCTGCAGATTGTGATCGTCTGCTGTCATGGTCCTGATTGTCACTTTGATTTGATTTACCTTTCGTGGCTGCTGGTCTACCAAATCTTGAACGAGCCACTTTTTCATCCGTAGCTGTCTGTTGGGCTTGATCATCCTGGTTGCTGGACTTAAATCTGGACTTGATATTTGTTTTATCAGTTTGGAGATCAGCATCTTCCTCGCAGCTTAGAGAGCTTAGGGAGTCATTCCTGGAAAAAGACATGGGAGTTCCCTCCATGGTGAACACATGCGGTGAATCATAGGGTGAACTGGTATTGCTAACCCGCTGGCTTGAGAGCTGTCCTCTTGGAGAATGTCGTTCCACATTACTTAATTTGTTTACACTGATGCCCGATTTGTCTGATCTTTTCCGCAATTGAGCAATCTTCGAAGAAGGTTGTGGAAGCTTTGAGAGACACCTAGCTGGTGAAGATTGCAGACTGGCTGTTGGAGTACCTCGATCATCCTGCCGCTTTCTCTCCCTTTCTTTTGAATCGGTGTTTTCCCTCAAGTCTTTTTTTGCCATAGACAAGTCAGCATCATCATCGCAACTAAGGGAGCTTAGTGAATCATTTCTGGAAAAAGACACTGGTGTTCCTTCTACAGCGTACTGTTTCGGGGAATCTATTTGAGAGGTTCTGATGTTTCCTTTTTCTTCCTTGATATTGGCCTGTTCATGCTCCTCTACCTGTGCAGCCACATTCCCATTTAAGACATCTTCCTGGTTTTTTGAGTCCATAGACAGGCCACTAAGAGATGTCGCGGTGGAAAATTGCTGTGGAGTTCCTTCGGTACAAAAACTTCTTAGCGAGTCTGAGGTTCCTCCAAACCCATTCTGCCACTGTTGGACTCGTTCTTGGCTGCTGGAAGCAGTCTGATACTCTGGGCCCATTTCAGGTATGGGTGATGGACTCTTGTGTCTTACTCCAGCAGACGGGAGCCGCTTCCGTGGAAGTCCACTGGGTTTGGGGCTCCGTATTTTAGAAAGGCCCTTCGCACCACGATGCTTAGTTAGCTGAGATGATCTTGGCTTATTCAAGCGAGCCTTTGGCATGGCTGAGTTGATGCACTCCTCAAGCATTGAGTCTTCAGCATCATTGATGACTGAACTGGATTCAGATTTCATCTCCTCACCATGGACACCTGAAGCCTTTCCAACTTGTTTTGTTGTTGCGTCTTTGTTATCTGGAGACGTCTCACTACTGGACAATGGATTTTTGACCAGAAGTTGTCCCTCTCCAGTTGCCTGGATGTCAATGTCCTCAATGCTCAGATCACTCAGAGAAGTAGCTGTAGAGAAGTTGATTGGTGTGTCTTCTGTGGCGTATGAGTTGGGGGCCTCCTGGCTGCAAACTTGCTGGCTGAAGCTCACATGCTTTCCATTCTGCTGAGGAGTCTTGATTGACCGCACTGACACAACATTACGGCGGCTAATCTTACTTGGCTTTAAGGACAAGGTGCTCTTTTTGGGTGGCATGGCAGAGTTAATACATTCATCAAGCATATTCTGCTCTCTCTCAGAAATTTCCCCACATTCAACTTCATGATCTTTTCTGACTTCTTTTGCATGATTTGTGTCTGACGAGCCTCTGAGGTAGTTTTCATCGTCATCTATTTCCCGCGCAGCTACAGCCTTCTCCTCATCATCAATGGTCAGGCCACTTAAGCTGGTAGCGCAAGAGAAGTCAGCGGGAGTACCCTCTGTGGCATAGGTCACAAGATTTTCTTCACACTCTGGCAGCATCCCTACTGTCTCAGGATCACAGGAGGAAACCTGAGCGGGTGCTTGCTTGCGGTTGCGTCTGGGACTTGGAGGCATTGTCTGACTCGGACTATCAGGAAGGTCGCTGGGGCTGACAACTTCACTCGCACGACGGCTGTCACTGTAGCAGGAGCTGTGATCATCACAGATGGACTGGACCTCAAAGCTGCTCAGACTGGATACAGAGCTGCAGCGGCTGAAGATAAGAGGTGTATCTTGCACCTGATTTAGGCTTGCCGGTGTCTGAAGACCAGATTCTATTGCCTCACTCGGTGGCATTCCACTTGGTAGAATCTGAAGTGAATCATCCATGCTCGGAACTCCGTCATGTTCGTCCTGCTCCTTGTTTTCAGAGAGATTTTCAAAGTCTTGCTGTGACTGGCTGATGTCAGCCTCCTGGCAGTCGATGAGATGATCAACCTCATTGCTGTCTAATGAGCTCAGTGATGAGCAGCGTGAAAACACAACTGGTGTGTCTTCCACGCAATACATTTGGGTTTTGTCATCATGGGCTCTAGTTGAGATCGTAGTGTGTGTTGAACTGATGGAGGCTGAAGTCTCGACACTATCACTCCGCAACAGATCAGTCTGGTCTTGTGAGTTGTTATCATTTGAGGCGTTGTTATCCGTTGGGTTACCGACTGAAACTTCCGACTTATCACTGTTGCTGATGAAGATATTACCGGTTGTATTGGTTGTAAGGGATGTCTGAACAAAATTAATCCCCTCTGTTGAGGTCTCTGGCAAGTCTGTGTTGTAGCGTTGAGTGAAGTCTGTCGGTTGATCACTAGCATAATGTTCATGATCGTCCTCGTTAAATCTAGACCTCAGATGTCCTGAATGTGGCAAGTTATGACGGCTGTAATCTACAGGTGTTTCATCGTTCATGTCGCTTCCTATGTCACGCCCACAAGGGTCGTTCATGGGCATAATCTTCCGTTGTATCGTGGGAGGTTCAGAGTAGTTGCTTGGGTAGCTCCCTTGCATCCGGTCCGCTTGGGGCGGGGGAACGAAAGCATGGCCTACCGCCATCCCCTCTCTCTGCATGTGTGGGGTATTGCACTCCTGGCAAAGCACCACCGGTTGAGGTTGATTGTCCTGGTTCTTCTCCTCGCTGTTCTGCTTATAATGTCCACAATCCAACTGCTTTGGTTGATAGTTCTCTTCCCTCGGACCTGCCCTTGGGGCCGGTGTGAGACTCTCGTCTGAGTATTTCAGACTGTAGTTGATAGTGGAGTCCATGTTCGCACCTGTATCATCATGATTCATGTGGTGGTACATTGCTTTTTGTCGCTGGTGTTGATCTAAGGCATTCAGAGTTCCGTCCATGGAATGGGAGTGATCCATTTGTTGTTTAGGGTAGGGCTGCTTTGCATGTGCACCCATAGGATATATGTCACTATTGATACTGTTGATGCTCTCGTTGGAAGCCCTGCGTGCATTAGCGTCATACTCCCTGAATCCAAACTTGTAGGAGTTTGGGTGAGTGTTCGGTTGGCCCTGTTGAAGTTCAGCCAGTGAGGGCGCTTCTCTATCGATGCTCTCTTGCGACTGCTGATCTATGTATTGATTTGATTGTTGTTGACCTCCTGGTACATCAATCCCAGCATGCATAGCAACTTCCTGCATTACCTGTTAGAAAATAAACCCGAGAAACAAACAATTACTTAGATGTAGAATATTATTGAAACACAACTTATCTCTGCTTCTGTGTCAAAAGCTCAAGTAAAAGATTTGTACTCCTGGATTGGTAAACATTCTCCAATATATAATGGTAGAGATAAGCTGTGCTGCAAGAAATGGGGGTGCTTTAACAAAAGTCAAAAGACATCTTGATTTTAGGCGTTGTTTTCCAGTAGGGGTGGGCAGGCAGGTACATTGTATTTGCCTTTTTTAGGGCACTATATGTGTTTTTTTTTGTGGGAGGGGGAGGCATCTGGGGAGAAGGGCACTGGAAAATTGAGCAAGGGCTCGAGCGCCAAGGACCCCAGTCCTACATGTTTTATGAGCTGCTTTTGCTTCCAATACAATGTATGAAGGGTGGTTATCAACATCAAGTTCATGTGTTCATCCCTTAAGAGTGATGTAAACTTATTAACCTTTGCAATTCTGCTGCTACCAGTTTGTCGCTTGTGGTTACTATCTAACGATCCAGTGCCTGACGAGTTTTGAGAACCATCGTCCGTCCGATTTGGCTCCACATCAGAACCATTTCTACCACCATGACCACTGCTTATCTTCCTGGCATCCTGGTCTCTGGAGTGAGTAGGCTGGCCAGGCCCTCCATCCCTAGAGTTGGCCTGCCGCGGGGTGGGGGAGTGCGAGCGTTCTCGGTGCTGATTCAATATCAGTTCATGGGTTGGGGACTGCTGAGGGTTCCATATTGCGATGCGCTGCGGCACTGGGGAGTAGTCAGCAGAGTTCTGAGGTGACCGGTGTTGATTTCGGACGGGTATCCGACGCTGCAAGGCTTGGCGTTCTTTCTCCATACTCGAATAGGTTTCCCTGAGATTCTTATCGATTTCTGCCTCCAGAGCACGCTGTTTGCGGACATGCAGTGTCGGCTGTCCCTCTTTGTGGTTCTCGCTCGTATTGAGTAAGTCAGGGCGGGCTGACATAAGGTTCCGTAGAGCCGCCGAGCTACCCATTGCGATCATTTTATGTTTTGAGTGTACCAGGTTCTTAAGCATGCTCACCGCACCGAGTTCCCAGAGTAAATCCTGGTCAAATTTGTTCCTCGCCGACAAGTTCCACAATGTCCCGCAGGCGTTGCTGACAATCGTCAGACTGGAGGATTTCAAATGGCGCAACAGCACCTGCAAGCAGTTATGATCACGCAACACCTGTCTGTACACTTCATTCGTTGCTATGTGGCTGGAAATATTGCGTAGAATCCCGCCGCCATTTTCCACCACCGCCCAAGTTCTCGACGGACTCTTGTACGTCAGAGTTGCGACGAGAAACTCCAAGGCACCTTCCACGGCACAAATGTCCGCTTTGTTCTCTGTGAAATGGGCCGACAGATTCCACAGAGCACTCAGCACACTCTTCAGAGTTGATTCTTTCTTGACCTCCAACGCACATTTCATAAGGCCTCCAACTGTGCTAACTTCGCGGAGGATTTTTTTGCTGGCAAGATCGGCTCTCCAGGAGAGATTTCGGAGTACGCTGGCAGCGACTTGGCGGAGGTCCTCATTCTCGGAGGCAAGCTGGGCCACAAGGGACCTCATGCATCCCTTCATGGAGCAGAGAAGAGCTTTATTGGCTGCATCTCCAAAGGTTAAGTTTGTAAGGGCCATGCCGGCATAACGGCGGACTGTGATCGCATACTGGTCTGTTGTATTGCCATTGGATTCATAGTCCACTTGTAGAAGATCAGCTATGGCATGCAAACCACCTAAATGAACAGAGAACATCATTTGTGTTGATTAGATGACTGTACTGCATGCATCATTGACCTTTAAGATTAAGTGAGGGGGGAAAAAACCACAAATTGAGGCCTCACCAGCTAGATGGGTTCAAAACAAATTGGGAGAACCAATTTCTTAACACTGACAGCCAAATTATTTCACCAAAATGACACATTTATGAGGGATAGCTAATGTTCCCCCCCAAACAAAATTATAACAGGTAAGATTTGAATTATAAAGCTCTGAAATGTTTTCCGCCCTGGAAACAGACCCTCACACCCAGGACGTCACTGTTGTATTTCTACAAAAGTGAACATGCACTATATTCGTTCCTTCAGAAAAAGCAAGACATTGTATTGAGTAGGACTGACCTATAAACGGTTTATGTTTTCATAGACTTTTGCAGGCTTGTTAACAACAATTTCACTGTTGTTCTGAATGCAAACAAATATTGGAAATCCAAACTAAAGCCGGAAGAATATCATGCCTATGTGGAAGACCCCCAGGGCTAGTCTTTTC
>JAUELU010000042.1:4666344-4677905 GCA_032357145.1 Evasterias troschelii | reverse complement strand
TAGTATAAAACATTGTGAGAAACGACTCCCTCTGAAGTAACATAGTTTTTGAGAAAGAGGTAATATCTCACTAAAATACTAAAAGACTTCTTGTCAGAAGCCTTTTATTCCTATCTGAAAGCACACAAATTTGTGCAACAAGGGTGTTTTTTCTTCCATAATTTTCTTGCAACTTCATTGACCAAGTGAGCCCAAATTTTCACAGGTTTGTTATTTGCATATGTTGGGATACACCAAGTGAGAATACTGGTCTTTGACAACTACAAAAGGTGTTCAGTGCCTTTAACAAAGCCAGGAGAACAAAAAATATGTTTGAAGCACTGGGATTTTTTGTTTCTCTTTCGAGATAATACGATAATCAGGCACTGGTGGGAATTGTAAAACCTCGGTCGTGAAACATGGTCGCCAATTGTGCCTATGACAAATGTGTGACCGGAACCAAGGTCGGTATCTCGGTCCACTCAGACTTGCCTCCATTGAGCCGAAATATTACTATGAAAATGAAATACAACAGTGGAAGCTTCTCCATGACCCGTAAAACAACAGGACAAAAGCCTGGAACTAGTGATAACGTGTACATTGTACATTTGTGTTAACACGCCATGCAGCGTTAACTGGGTGTTAAAAATCTTCTCATTCTTTGAAGCGTACAGGCAGAAAAAGCCAGGGGGCTGAACTGCTTTGGAGATGACTTGACTTGACTCTCATAAAATTGTTTAAAATGCCAAACGTCACAGCAGCCTTTGCAAAGATATGCAGCACATTGTATACAATGCAGTGTTACATTATTATAATCATTCATCCAGCAAAAAAAGCTATCTGATTATTCCTGTGGGGGTGGGGGAAGAGTGGGGAAAATTGTACTAAGACAAAAGTAAAATTCAAAGTTGCAAGTTTCAGATAAATAAAGTGTCCATACTTGCTGAGAAAACGGCAAAAACTGCCAAGGTATTTTCACAAATGAGCGTCGAATCCATCCACGTTTAGCAAGGTTAGAAATTACAAAGTAGAAATTACACTTGTTTTCTGGGTCATTATCAAAATATGACCCTATTGTACCTTTAACAATAGAGCTCTCAGCTAAAGGCCAGTAAACCAAGTCTTTGGAATGCGCTCAACTGTGCAGCTTTCATCAAATGCAAGTAATTTGTTCACAGGTGTGTAAATCCAAATCGAAGTACAGCTTTTTGCTTTTTTTATTGTACACTGGCATAAATGTAATACTCCAAAAATTAATGAACACAAGAGCTGACTCAGTAAGAAGCACTGCAGCTGTCAATTAAACTATTTTGAGAAAGGATTCCCTTTGGAAGTAATGGTTCGGATGATTTATATCCCCAAAATCTTAGAAACGATTTACGAATCGTTTCGTAGATTTCTTTGGGTTGGTGTCAATTTGTGGTCATGTTGCAGCCAGAGATGCAGTTGGTAACCACTGTCACCTCGCTAAACGCAGATGGATTTGACGTTGTCGTGAAAATACACGTACATTGTACCATGACAGGTTGTTGCTGTTTTCTCAGCAAGCAGACACTGTACATGTATTCAACTGAAACTTTCAAATTTGACTTTTCTTTTATCTTTATATTGTTGCCTTTAAAGGGTGTGTACAACATTGGTAATTGCCAAAGACCTGTATCCACACTTGATGTGATATACATGAAATAACAAACTTGTGAAAGTTATAAGCTAAATCGGTCTTCGGAGTCATGAGAAAATAGTAAAAAAAAAACCTTATGTGTAATAACTTCTTTTCAAACATGCAGGATAAAGACTATTATTTTACTTATTTCCTAAAAACTACGGCATTTCAAGGAAAACTATTTCAATGGAAGTTTATCACCATGACCATCTTTATACCATGTAAGTTATGTGCAAATCTGTGAACATTTATACTTTCATTCTTACCAATGTTGTACATACCCTTTAAATCAGCATTATGTTGACAAGACCATTTTATGACTACCTTTATTGCTTAGCCTAGCTAATCCATACATTTGAGTATAATAATATTGTACTGCATGAGTATTACATGTTAGGTACCAGTTACGTGTACTACGCGTATTTAAAGAGGCTCAGTGTTTTATTGATTCTTGTCTTGACAAGTAAATGTAAAGGTCACAGGCCAAGTACATAATTGAGCTGTCGGGGAGTGAAGGCAAGCTTACATCCATCCATTGGGTCCCAGAGTTGTTGACATGGTGGAGTCGCTTGTTGTTGAGTCGCTTGGTTTGAGTCAGAGTCACTGTTCACATTATACAAGTTTTGTGTGTGTGTGAGTAGGTATACACATTCAAACCAGGGACCTATAACAAAAGAGGACAATAGTTCCACGGTTGGAGATCGTGCACAAAACCAATGGGACCTGTTGCAAAAAAATTAAGAGTATAAACAAAAGAGGGACAATAGGAGGTCCACGATTGCGGGCGTATACACACTTTGTGTACAATATTATACTTCAAATTGTTTTTTATACTTTATATGCACCAGACAGTACACAGTTCACACACGTTGACACGTACGCATAATTGGTCAAGTGTTTTTGCTGTCTTTGGATTGACAATCACGTAAACTTGTACATTGCACATTGTACACCTTATGGCGTCTTGCTCTGCCACATGCACAAGTCAGTCAAGCACAGTATTCCCATTGATTGCACAAATCTCATGCCTTAAAGTTGGGGTCATACTTTGGTATTGACCCCAAAACGAAATTGTTTAATTTTTATAAGAAAGACTGCATTACGAATAAAGATGGTAATGATAACTGGTACTTGTAAGCATACTGCGAAATTGATTCTTCTGAAATGCCCCTGTTGTTTAGAAATCAATAAAAGTATGTTGACAAATTTGACTTTTCAAACTACTACAAAACTTCATTTTGTAAAGTACGTTTTTTAACACTGTAGTGTACACTACAATGTACTGCTAATACCAGTACATACCAATAAGTAAATAATGTACCACCAAAAAGGATCCTTTAACATTTAGTACAATTTATAAATACGTACACGTGCAATGTATAGTTTGTATGGAAGCCCATTAGTGCCACGTGGAAGTGTTCTTCTTTCAGTAGTTGTATTTACTATTTTACGTGGTAGTTTTTCATTTCACTTGGAAGTGTTTCTCTTTCACAGTGGTAGTGTTTCTCTTGGTTGCTGCCAGTTACTAGAGCGCCACTGAATAACTGGAGGCTGCCACTTAACCACTTCACGCCAAATGACATTTTTTTATTTTTTAATTTTTTTTTTAGTAAGACTTACAGCGGATGTTTTTACTGGCACAGGATTGTGACAAGTTTTTGTTTTTCTTGTACAAAAAGCGACAGCAGGTTCTGGAAAACATGCCTTGTAAAATCCCTTTCCTGGGGTTATTGTGTAACCCTTGATTTTGAACCTTAATCCTGTTGATGTACAATGTACAAATGTGGCATACAAGAATGGAGAGGACTGCCACCAATGCTGGTCATTATATACGGCCCATACATGTATAAAGGCATCGCACACGTTTGGTAATTACTCAAAACAAGTATTAGCTTTAAACATGTTAAAACTTACTTGGTAATGAGCAACGGAGAGCCGTTGATAGTTTAAACATTGTAGGAAACGGCTCCCTCTGAAGTAACGTAGTTTTTGAGAAAGAGGTAATTTCTCACTCAAATAATAAAAGACTTCTAGCTAGAAGTCTTTTATTCCTATCTGAAAGCACACAAATTTGTCCAACAAGGGTGTTTTCTCTTTCATCATTTTCTTGCAACTTCGACGACCAAGTGAGCCCAAATTTTCACAGGCTTGTTATTTTATGTGATGTTGGGATACACCAAGTGAGAATACTGGTCTTTGACAATTACTTTAAGTTGGAAATTTTAGTTTGTGCCTAAAAGGGGCACCAAGGCAATAACCAGGGCCTCAGAGGCATTTGTCTTGGTTGTCTCCAAGAAATACATGTATTAGGCCAAAATATACGATTTGGGTGTGCAAAAGAAAAAAGATATAAGTTAAAAGAAATACAAAATAATTTAAAAACAGGATTTCGCAGACCCTTTGAATGTGCAACTGTACATACCATTATACATAAATGACCCCATACAAGTTTTGTACATTGTAATGCTAATAAATGTTAGACTTGTTTACCTTAACAAACATTTGTGTTACAAATTGCATGCCACAGGAATGTAATGTTTAGTTGTTTACTACATACACAGTACAATATTAAGTAAAATCAATTACTAAAAAAATCAATACTTCTCATCAAAAAATGCAACATATGTAGTTAACCAACCAAGCTCAATACAAAGAAAATTTCAAAAACATTCATTGCAATGGTCTACATTTCAGTTACATATTTTTAGGGTTTGGAAAATTGCATCATTAAGAGCATCCAAAATCTAAATATTAATATAGACTCTGAACAACGTTAATGTACTGGATAAATTATAATACTGCAACGCATGTAGAATACATGTACAAAACTATAATTTTCAAAAGAATTACTTCCTTTGATGTAGCTTAGTACATGACAAATTGAAAGTTTGTATTTTAAGAACTAACTAAACAACAGCACAAAACTAATAGTAATAACAAACAGTGAAACAACGAAAAATTGAAATTATATTCTTGGACTCCATAAGAAAGTTCTAAATTGCAACTGGAATTAGAACCATTTTTTGAACAAAGAGTTCCTTTTAAAGGTAAAATCATACTTCTTATGGTAATAAGCTCAACAAAAATAAATTGTATTTTTTTGTAATTTCTAGGCCTGGAATTAAATTTTTCAAATGGCACTTCAATTTGAAAATCTTAAAGTCTGTCGGCGTCTACATTGTATGGGAAACTTTTGTTAGGGGCACTGAGGCCAAGACCCGGGGACAACAAAGGCCATGGCCTCAGGTACTTCCGTGTAAAACCAGGCCTGAATTTATATTCAAAATGGAGATGGCTGAAATTCCCTTTTGTATTTCAACTGCAAAGTTGAATGCTGGATGCCAAGAAAAGCCATTGAAAACTCCTGAGGTTGGAGTACTAACGCGTTGATCTGAAATATCTGCTTCATACATGTATAAGGTATTACTTTGTTCTTCAGTGTACAGAGTCATTAGTCTGTCAATACATTTATTAATTTTTGTTTGGGGTGGGTGGGTTATAGACCATATTACCTTTGTTTACAAAGTGGTGACCTTGTACATTCTTAAGCGTTTCCTGCCAGGCAAGATACTACACCTGGGCTATATGAGAAAATTTACATTTTGTGTCATAATTTTCACATAAATACAAAATTTACAAAAGCAACAGCTGTGCAGCTTTTGAGATGTCCCCCCTTTCTTCATATCAAAAGTTGAGATAAATCAGACAGTGCAATTTCCATAACACATAAGATTTGTTGTTTTCTTCCATTGAGCTGTGTACCTGCAGGAAGTCCAGGCTCTGTGGTTCTTTTGTAAACATGTGATGTCACAGGTCACATCGTCTATACATGTAGGGTCATTTTTTAAATTAATAGTCTGTCAATATTTTTAAAAAAATCTAAATTTGGGGTGGGTGGGAGGGTTAAAAACAAACTCCAACAAAGCTCAAAATTGTTAAACATTGGTTAACTCTGAATGCCCCCCTAAAGTAAGGTGTACATCAGTAGCTCATCTCTCAAGTGCTCCCATCTCTCAAGGGGCCAGGGGAAAGATCCCCAAATGGATTTGATGAAGATTTGGCCGAGTACAGTCAACAAGAATGGCTGGAGGCAGTCTGGTGTCCTGTTACTCAGAAGGATCAATTGACTTTGCTGTCACATTTTGAGTTCTGTCTAGATATGAATTCGAGTCAAGTATGATTTTTGTCCATACAGACTGTACTTGATGGCGTCTGGGTGCATTTATTATTGTTGTCTTAGTCCGAACATACATTGTACAAACAATTGCATTAGTGTCCCGATGTGCATGATCAGTGTGTAAAGGATTTTGGGTCCAAGCAACAACTGCAAACCATTACATGTAAGTCGCACTGTTTTTGTTCGAAATGTGGTTCACATTTTATACCTTGCTTAGTTGCATGCAAATTACAGCATTGGCATCTAGCTTGGCAGCTTGATTTCATTTTAAACTGTACTCGGTTTCCCAAGATGCATTGCTGTATATTTTTAAGATGGCGCTTGTGCAGGTTGGGCTATTTGTTTCTCCCGTTGGCCTACATGTTACATGTATCTTGAAACTTTAAGCAACTTGTCTTCTTTGTATGATCTTCATGGATTCAATTTTTCTTCCTAATGTGATTTTGGTTTTTGTGCATGCAATTTAATGTCTTCATTATGTCATGATCACATGTAAAAGAAGGTAACGAGCATAATAATTTCAGAGGACCCTGCTTCAACATCAACGTTGAAAATAAGTGCTGGTTATTTGTCTTTGAGATCCACAAAAACAAAGAGTACTATTTTAAGTATGTACTTTGCAGTGTATTCACACATCATGTACTGTATTAACATGCACACATGCAGCTCTGTGTTGCTGTGGAATATTACTTTGTTCTGTATACTCAAGGAAAATCCTATTCCCCAACACTGTAAAAACACTGTGTGGACAGGTGTAAATCCACATACATGTATGCAAGTGCCTACACGTTGACCTCTTTTGTTCTCAGGTCCACACTGTGTATGTACATTAGCAACACAGCTCTGTGTTGCAGTCACTCTGAGGAACATTGCTTTGTTCTGTACACTCAAGGAAAAATCCTATACCTCAACACTGTTAAAACACTGTGTGGACAGGTGTAAGTCCACTATCATGTATTTTTTCAAGTGCCTACATGTGGACCTCTTTTGTTCTCAGGTGCACACTGTGTACATGTAGCAACACAGCTTTGTGTTGCAGTCACTCTGTGGACATTCCTTTGTTCTGTACACTCAGGAAAATCTTATGTGTCCTGTCAGACAGGTGTAAGTCCACATAGTGTTTCAAGTCCCTACATTATGTGGACCTCTTTTGTTCTCAGGTCCACACTTTGTACAGCGCTAAAACACACCTGCATACATTTACATGTATTTTATCCATGTACACAAACACGCCTGTGCATTAAAATCTTGATTGATACAGGAGAAGGCCCTGATATTACATTATCAAATGAGTCTGAATCAATTAATCAACAGATCAGTCCAACAGCTCACATTTGTGCCTGCTGCAAATTACATTAGCCAGCGTACATGGCTTTTGTGTCGGACCAATGTTTTTATCTTAATCTAAACTAATACAGTTGTTTAGCTCAAAACTGATCAATGCTGGCAACAGTTTCACCTTTTAAAGATATTTATACAGGATTGGTATGGACAAAAAACATCATTATTTAGTTTTTACCCGTACCCTGAAAGCTTACTGATCGTGAAGTTCATACTACAGTATGTGTAGAGCCATCTGTTGTCTGTGAAATGTTTCTTTTTGAAATGAAGTCATTCTCAGGGAAACTGTATCTGAAAGCTTAAATTAGGCAATCGGATGATTTCGGTTGTGACAAACAAAATGAAGGACAATGTGTTTACATGCTGAAAATTTTGCATGGTTTTCACTATTTTCTCCTGACTCAGACACCGAATTAAAGGGACACGTTGCCTTGGATCGGGCCAGTTTTAGTCTAATAAAAAGCATTTGTAACCGTTTGTTATAAAATGCATATTGGTTAGAAAGATGTTTTAAAAGTAGAATACAATGATCCACACAAATATGCCTTGACATTGCGTGGTTTTCCTTTTACTTTGCGAACTAACACGATCAACCATTTATGGGAGTCAAACATTTGACTCCCATAAATAGCCGACTGTGTTAGTTCACGATGTTAAAGGGAAACCATGCAAATTCAAGGCATATTTGTGTGGATCGTTGTATTCTACTTTTAAAACATCTTTCTAACCATATGCATTTTATAACAAACTGTTACAAATGCTTTTTATAGACTAACTCGTCCAATCCAAGGCAATGTGTCCCTTTAAGCCCACATTTTCATAGGCTTGTTAGGCCTATTTCAATTGTATTTGGTTGATCACACAAAACATGAACACAGCCTGCGACTATTTTATCAGCTTAACCGATCTTGTATAAAACCATTAAACTCGTCTTTGCGAAACAAAGTTGTCTTCACGCTTCAAGACCATGTACATGTAGACCAAAAGCTCAAAACTTGTTTTAAAAAATTGTTTGTTTTGACATCTTTATATTGAACATTCTAAGTAATAGACCTTTATCATGCTACCACCATCTTGGTCATGTTTCCTGTATCCAATAATAGTGCTGAATGCTAATATTCATTGTACAAAAAAGTAACCAGACTATTTCTCCTTCCAGCCTCGGTTTGGTTACATTGATTTCAATGGGGAAAACCAAGATGGCCGCACCATGATAAAGGTCTATTAGCGCTGTGCAGAGATGCCAACTCTTCCTGATTCTGCAGAAAGTTCCCTGAAAAAAAAACCCCAATCTGTCCATGTTCTGATGACCAAATTTGGAATTTTTCCTGATTATGGAAACTTGGTTCATATTATATTCTTATTCTAAATATCTCCATGATTGTTGTACACAAATATCCCTAGTTGCAAGATGCAAATGTTGGCAGCTCTGGCTGAATATGAATTTTAAAGGCACTGTACACGTTTGGTAATTGTCAAAGACCAGTATTCTCACTTGGTGTATCCCAACATATGCATTTAAAATAACAAGCCTGTGAAAATTTGGGCTCAATTGGTCGTCGAAGTTGGAAGAAAATGATGAAAGAAAAAACACCCTTGTTGGACAAATTTGTGTGCTTTCAGATAGGAGTAAAAGACTTCTAGCTAGAAGTCTTTTATTATTTGAGTGAGAACTATGTTACTTCAGAGGGAGTCGTTTCCTACAATGTTTTATACTATCAACAGCTCTCCGTTGCTCTTTACTAAGTCAGTTTTTAAGCTAATATTTGTTTTGAGAAATTACCAAACGTGTACAATGCCTTTAACATACAAAGTACTGGGAATCAATAAAATTAATACACATTATGCAGAGTGCAGAGTCAGCTCAAAATCTAGAATTTATGGAGCATTACATGACAATGTGTGTGGGCCATAAACCATGGAACTTGATCCTGTATTTACGGTGCTTTTGAGTCCCCAAGTGGATTGTAAGAAGATCGCTGAACTGGATTACCAGCTTACAGGTTTAACTTGACTGGATTACCTAAGGATGAACGCAGGAAACGGCTTTAAAAAAAACATGTACACATAGTTCACTGTTTCAGCACTGTAAACACTCATCATCACTAACAAAATGAAATGCTTGCAGGTAATTCCACAGGGGTTTTTAATTTTTTTTCATCTCCATCATTGTCAGGTCTTATTGTTTGTTTGTTAAGATTTTTTTTCCAAATAAGGGAACTTGGCAAAGCTCCCACAAGGGGATATATAATTGTCAAGATGCCATTAGCCAATGTCTCACTTACAACCATTGGTTTGACATCTCTATTATTATTAATTGCACAAACCAATAAATGGTGATTTAGTATCACTTAGCAGATTCACACCCACAACATTTGATTGCATCACAGTTAAATATAAATAAACTGTATTTTGTTCTAAAAAGAACTAGAGAAGATTTTTCTCGTATCTCATGGGTAGACTTACATTGATACTCGATCGATTAAACAAATATAAAATTCAGACTTGGGTCAACATTTTACTACCAGACTTGTCCAACCCTAAAATCACTGCATAAAATTCCAGAGTGAATAGCCTTCAATTTTTAATGTATAACATGTACGTGTGGAAAAAATCAACATACTTTCTTCCTGGGGGGGAGGGGGGGGGGGGGGTGATAATACATTGTAAATATACTCTAATATTTCCCCCGCGCAATGGCCATGATGATTCCATGCAATTCACAGGGATTGTCAATGTGCAGTGTGTACATTGGACATTGTAGTAAAGCCCACGCCTTCGCACAACGTGCTTTGTGACAGTGTTCAATTAATCACATGCCGTCCCGATGTGTTGAGCCCCTCTAGTTTGAAAGTAGAAAAAAACAAATGGTCTCGACGAAAGTAGGTTATGTCTACAAATCCATGGTAACAAAGCTCAGGGCATAACATCCTGGATGGGTTTTGGTAATTTCATTATTGTATGCGTATTTGCTCACAGTCTCTGTTTTTTTTTGTTTTTTTATCTGGCAGTTGGGAACTTGCAATTTTGTTTTTGTTTTTACAAGATGCACATTGTACAGATGAATGCTTATTAACCTTGATTCATGTGGCGCAGCTCCACGTACTGTTGCTCGTGATTAATAAAGGATGTCACGAAGATGAAATTACAACTCGTATTCTTGATTGAACCATGACCTCAAACATTGTCTCCCTGATTTGGCTTTTTGGAGACCACATTTAAGGGATCGGAGTTGCCGGAATTAATTTTGAATTAATGTCATGTGTTGATCAGTGTTCTCCATCATCAAACAAAAAAGCTTGGGGTACTGCACCACCTTGCTTTTTTGTGGCACCACCCACCACGTCTGAGCAAGGCACTTAATCATAATTGCTTCGAAAAAAAGTTGGGAAGGCTCCTAGTGGATGATACCCACATGCCTACATCCTTGCGGACTGTAAAGGGGGTAACCCTGTTTCAGCCCCATGAGTAGGAGGCAACGTGCCCCTGGTTTCAATTGATTTGGGTCGATAGCCCAAATCAGTAGCCCTCACCTTGAAGTGGCCGTCCATGGCCTTGTGAATCTTTAAAATCAATCTGCCATGTTGATTTCCCCTGTTTCTTTTCAAGTTCATGCAATTCAGTGGTTTAAATGCAATCTTTAAGACCTTTGCTCAAAGAACATGCAGGGGTAATTGGCCATCCTCAGAGTGCATCACCATGATCAAAGAGCATGTACAATCAACATTTTTTGGGGTCCCTTAAGCGGGCCCTGCAGCTATAAAGGCTTTGCCCTCACATAGGCCTCCTCCGTGCTCTAACTTAGA
This sequence comes from Evasterias troschelii, assembly GCA_032357145.1. Taxonomy (NCBI): domain Eukaryota; kingdom Metazoa; phylum Echinodermata; class Asteroidea; order Forcipulatida; family Asteriidae; genus Evasterias; species Evasterias troschelii. The sequence continues at coordinate 4,666,939 of JAUELU010000042.1, read as the reverse complement.
GTTGGAGAAGACTGTACATGCAATGCAGGAGACAAGATCACCCTCATTAATGAAACTGGGGAGGAAATGAAGAGAACAATCCAGTTAGGTTCCAGGGTAGAATTTTGCTCGCTCAGATACTGTACATCTGTGAACATTTAAAATCCTTCCAACCTGATAGTTTTGAATGTTACAATACATTGTGATCGGCATGGATTCACTAAATGGTGTTCACTCTCAGACTACATTGTACTTCAAATCATGGCTTAAGGAAAGTTTGCCTGATGTGGTTTAAAAGGAGAATAGTGTTTAGTTCAACATGTGGGGATGTTTTTACCAGTATTTGTTGAAGTTTGGGTGTGTGGAAATGTTCACTTGGTCAGAAGTTGAAATTTGTTTTTAAAAACAGGAAATTTATTTATCAAATTACACATTCCAAGTATATGTTGTGGTGTGTCATGGCCGAACTGCATCAGACTCAAGTTCTGATGGCTGAATCAACCGAGTGTTGGTTCTACATTATTTCATTTGTGGCGTGTCGTGGCCGAGCGGATAAGAGCACCGAACTCAAGCTTTGGTGTTTCTGATCAGCAGGGTGTGGGTTCGAATCCCAGTC
>JAUELU010000042.1:4610408-4620559 GCA_032357145.1 Evasterias troschelii | reverse complement strand
GTGGCAATTGTTTTCAAGTTGTTTTCAACGATGTTATAATCCAGCAAGGGTCTGGTTTACAAAAATTGGACCGGTGACGTCAAAATATCTCATAGCACCCTCTAGCGGCAAGTTTTAAACAGACCAAAATACACTTTTACTAGATGTCTGGTGAAGTTTATGACGATTGTTTCAAAATGGGTATACATAATAACCTTTATACAGACAACATATGTGTGGAGTTTCAGATTGAATCCAATATTAATAAACCAATTCATGGAGGTGTAACTTTAAATAGCCTTCACTGGCTTGATTTTGACAACTTTATTACAATAAATCAATTTTTGGAATAGAGGAAAGGTTTTTATTAAAAGTGTTTTAACCCGAACACCTAGTGTTTGTTCGACAAACACTAAATTCTAGTTTCATTTATTTCTCTATGGCGCTGAAAACGTAAAAATAAGCCGCCCTGATGACATCATCCTAGTGTCACACTTAGATTTACAAGACGCGACAATAGGCACTTTACGACTAGCTTTGTGAATTATTATTGACTAGTCAAGATTCCTTTTAGCTGATCATTTTAGTGGGGTACTTACAATTTGATGACGTAAGCTAGCTGCTGACCATTATAACCTCAAGGTGCTTATACGGAAGGCAAACGATTAACATAACAATTCAAATCCCATTAGGGAACACGCAAGCTTGTTCCTTTTTCCTTCATAACCCGTGAAATACATTCATGTTTTAAGATTTGTGTGGGTTTTTTGTGGGGGGAGGGGGGTAAGCACACAAATTTGTTTACCAATACAAAGCACTATGAAATTGTTCCCTGGTAATCAGTGGAGCAAGTTTGTGCGAAAAGGGTGTGGCTTCAGAATTACGTCACATTTACGAAAAGAACTACGTCGCCTTGGTCACGTCAAGTGGTTAACATGAATACGCGTTTTGGAGATCTTTTTTAGAAAAAAACATTATCTCGAGCCTGAACGCATTTGAGCCGCTGTGCTCTGTAGCAGGAGTACCATACAGACAACAAGCAGTTTTCTCTTCTGTAAAAAAAAATGTTTTGCCTCGCGAACTGCGACATTATTTGGATTTTATTAAGTATACATACAACTTCCGCTTGTTGGCTACTCTTGTTTAGTATCTGATGTACACGATGCCAGGGGATCTTGAATCTGAGCAGAGGAACTGCAATCAAGAAACAAATCACGGGTATGACAACATTAAACTCATTTCATAATGCACTTTTAGTAAAAAATATCAACACATTTGACAAAAACTTTCTGACTTCTTGTGGACTTTTTTCACTCAAATACTTTGGAACAATTTCTTGTGATGATTGCCGTTAACATTAGTTGTTTTTACTTCAATAAGTTTATGCGTATATTTTATGAGGCTAAAATTTAAACACAATACTGAGTTGACAGATGTACTGCAAACGAGTTATTATTATTAACAACTTTTTTTAAAACTTGTCCGCAGCAGCTCACTCAAGTTTGCATTTCAAGATATCCTGTTCATTGCTACGCATGGTCTCAACGTTTTGGAACAACTGAGGCTACACTTAAGTATTTTGTGTTTTAAAAGAACGTCGGCAATCAGCATCTTGGCAATAACTTTGATTCTGTATTTTGGTTGACTTACAAACACCATAATTATAACGTAGGTCTGGCTATGACGTCTAGGCCCTCCGTCGATAGCATCAGGCACTGACGGAGGCTCTCTTCACCAACATGTAATTTCCGGGCATCCACTGATTATTACTTTCACATGGCTTCATCTACTGCAGCGGTCTTTGTGGTTTATCGACAATCTGGTAGGCAAATGGCAGGCCTGCTCAAAGAAAGGCACGATGACATTTCTTCCTCATTGCACTCTATTGATGGAAAGCTGCAGAGGCAGGTGTTTTGATGCTTCCAATATATCTGCTCAAGGCTTGTTTGTGTTTTTGCCAGACATCATTCAGTTAATGGGTTGATTATGAACTCGGTCAATTTTAACTGCACTTCGAGAAGATTGTTTCAAAACACGTGGTCCTTATCGTAGAATTGTGTGTAAAAGAATTGGAGTACAATTATTGTTTCGGAATAAGCAAAGGGGGGTATGCCAATTTATGGATTACTATACTAAAGAACAGTATCTTACAGGAAAGGCATATTATAATATGCAGCAAAATAAAATGAATTTGAAAGAAATCTTGACAAAATTTCGGAATTCACCGGTTAAGGTTTTCCTTGTTATTTGAATGGTTGTCATTTTCGACCACAAACTTTTCTTTCTACCGCCGGCCCTTTCTCAGACACTCCCCAATATAACAATAATTGGATGTCATAAAATCAGTAAATGCCTCGGCACCACTTTGCATTAAAGCGCTAATTGGAAAGTAGTACAGCCAATTTGAAACTGAATGTATTATTTTGGGTTGAACAAAGAAAATTTACTAGAGCGGAATTGAACCAACCACCTCAGGACTAACGCTCCATCAACTGAGCTATCTAGCCCTATTTTGGCGGTAAGGTAATATAATGTAAAGATACGTTCGAGTAGAGAGGTCACCAGGGCAAGTCATGTGATAATTGTTCAACAAAGCTGTTTTACCAAATTTAGGGAGTGTCGTGGCCGGAACTCAAGATCTGTTTGCTGAATGATCGACGTGTGGGTTCAATTCCCGGTCATGACACTTATATCCTTGAACATGGCACTTAATTTAACTTCCAATAATGACTTTTTAAAAATTATGTTTGTACTAAATTCTTGAAAAAAAAAAAAATAAAATCAAAGCACTTTGCTATGAATACAAATATCAATGTTATTATATGCATACATATAATTTCTTAAAATAAACATTGAAATGTTCATTTAAATTTGGTACAAGGGTGTTTGTTTTTTTAAAAACATCATTCGCAAATCATGTCTGAATTTGTTGCGACCATTCAATTAGTTTAATGAGAACATGAACGTCAGTTAAATTTTACTTTATGGTTTAATTTTACTTTCTTAAACAAATTGTTTATATCCATACAATACGTTAAACTGGAGTATTTGAAGAAAAAGAATCCCGCAACAATGGTTGGGACCAACTTAGTCCCGAAAATTCATATACGTTCAAGACATGCACAGTCTATTGACCTTATTAGGCATTGACGTCCCCGGAATCCGCGGATGGGAATTCCGGTCAGCGGCTATAATAGCTGAAAACAAATATTCACGGATGACGTGAATACTTACGTAACTATTCATTTGCGATTGGGTGCAAAAATTGCAAAGATTTACAAAAATAAATTATGTTTACGTTTTGTGCCTTAATCGCAAATGTTTACGTGAATATTTGCGAATTATAGCATAATCTGTGAATATGTAAGTAAATATTTAAGTAAAAATTCACGTAAATATAATATATGGTTTATGTCCCTTTAGGGCCACCATACATGAACATCTTGACAACCCAATTCGTGGCTCAGCATACTCGTTGTGCTGGAGACTTACTCGTAGACAATTAAAAACGCTCAATTTATCGTCTGAAGAAGACTTTTTTTTAACTCATTACTCTCGCACTTCAATTACAACACTATGTCATCAGTGAATGGATGCAGTTAATTACTGTATAATTAGAGTTACAGTAAGCAAGGCTGTCAAACACTCTTTTGGATCAACCAGTAGGCCTAATCAATGCATGTGATCATAAAGCGTGAATATAAGGTGAGACGAGGATTTGAAGTGTTAGACTTCATGATGAGAGTTAGGGTGCATACTTTGCAGATTAAATAAATACCCCTTGCCATTGGCTGTTTATTGTTGAAATCGCATTGAAACCACATTTGTACAGCGTTTATTGTATTGCAAGTGAAGTTTTAAACTAATTGAGCGCTACCCGTTTTCCTTAGTAGAGCGCACATGACATGACTTATAAAAGTAATATGAAGTCCCTTAACCAGGAATACTACTATTTAGTATGATTGTTTATTTGTTTTCAGTGGGAGGGAGATTATAATAGAAATTTATAACGGCGCTAGCACCGCCCGTCGCGTAACGACGCTTAGGAAGTTGGGATTTTTGAAAATGAAGGCCCAGTTCAAGCCGGTTTTTATTTTAGTTTTTTATATATACCGTAGGACGTCCTGTATTCAACGCGTCCCAGAAATCGATGCAAATCTTTTACCTCTCTGCGTGCGATGTTAACAGTCCCTAGATACAATTTAAGTAAAGAGTCTCCTCTCCTTTGACCAAAACTTAGAAACATGTATGGCTCCACTGGTTAGTTGCACTTGTAAATGCAAATAGTTGTGGTATTTAGGCATTTCTACAAGGTACAAAAATATGTCATACTGTCGGGGCCATAAACAAAATTTGCCCTCCGAAAAGTTTCATCAAACACTTTTTCAATTCACAATTCACGACGATTAAATCGTGTGACTGAAAATTCTGCTGAGCATTCTGGGGAAAAAAATACAAAGGCTTAAAGAAGCCATGTGCCTTATATCATTTAACAGTCTGGAGAATTTTTTTTTAACCCTCATATCATTTATTATTAATAACATTAAAATAAAACATCGGCTTGGTGACTAAATTATCACTGTTTATTTATATGCTTTATTATAAATGTTAAAAAACATAAAAAGACACAAAACTATATTTAAAAAAATCTTATTTTAAAGCCAAGATTTTTTTACTTTTATTTATTTTTAATTTTTTTAGTTTTTGCAAATTATTATCGTAATTTTTTTAATTAAATAAACAATATTTTGAAAGTCATACACAAAGTCTCACAGAACACTTGAAGTTACTGCAAATATTTCTTCCACGTACGGCTTCACCGGGACACCATACTTTCTTGTTTGCCTCGAAAACAGGTCAAACTCAAAACACGGGGACGCTATTGAAGTCATCGAAGATCGGTGCGTGGTGTGAACGTTTCAATGTCTATCAAGTTTAACTTTTTTACATACTTCTTATAAACAAAGGAAGGTAATTAGGGCATCAGTTGATATACGGCATATTTTAATTTTTTTCAATTCAAATAAAAAGGCATATAGTTAATCGAAAACCGGACAGTGGAGAATATATACTTTTTTTGGGGGGGGGGGGGCGGACTCTCTTTGTTTTATACTAGGGGCGTCCACCCCACCCCCTGATTACGGGCGTGGTAATATGAAAAATGGTTGGTATAAGAAGTGTTTTTACTGACGTCAACCATGTAAAGATAACAATGAATCTAGCTAGGCTATGGTTTGTGGTTCCGTGAGCTGGTTCCAGTCGTTGGCGGAGTCTCGGGGTGTTTCTTGCAGTGGCTGAGAGCGCGACTTCAACGTCTGTAGACAGGATGAACCAACAGGGCATGAGAAAGGCGCCTCTTAGACGAGACAAGAATGTGGAACATCAAAATAACGGAGTTGTCATCTCTTTTGACGGAGATAGCGGCGAATTGCCGGAGAGTATGGAAATATTCGAGACACGACAAATGACTGATAGCCCAGCAGTCACAGTCATTCCCGGTCGGTCTCGGGAGACAGAAGCTTAGAACATGGGTCACAAGCATCTATCCAGTGCACATGAGAGATGCTTGCAACCCAGGTGAGTCCTTTGCTTGCAGTGACTTCTTTAAACTACCAACTTTTCAGAGACTTCAAATTTCTTCTGCGAAATGCGGTCGGGGTCATGGGTCATCAATACGCAAATTACGATATCTTTTAATAATTTATGATAAGGCTATGAATGTGGATTCTTACCAACTAAAAACAACTTCATGAGGTCTCGTTTTACAGTGCTAGTAAAAAAAAAACTAATGTACTTGTCCATTGTCTTATTGTGTAGCAATATGAGATAAGACATTTTTAGGCCTACTTGTAAATTCAATTTTTACGGGAGGTACTTAAGGGGTCAGATGAGTCTAGGAGATGATTTGCCGTGCTGTCAAGAATCATGCGCCATTGAAAGAGATGATGACCATGTTGAAATTTAACTGACACAAATACTTTCAATAAACATGAGGTTTGAAAGCTAGTGCAAATCTTTCATCTCTCTTTCCTATACAGCCCTGACCAGTTGGCGCAAATCAAATTTCACCTGACCACCTTATTTACTACAAGTGTAGAGAGGCACGAAAAGTAGTCCAGTGAAACTGGCAGCAAAAGAAGCAGGAAAAGTGAATATACAATCAATGAAAATATCTTATCTATATTGCTACACAATAAACACAATAAACAAAACAAAATTAATGGGCAATTTAAATTTGTAAATTTGTGTGTGACTCGCAGAGTCTGAATGTTGAAGTCCGGGAGATTCTAAATTATTCTTATCAGAATGATCTTATCGAGACCTCAGTTTCCTTCGTCAGCTCTCAACTTAATTTGGAGGTCTGGCATCTCGCCAATTCTTCTGTTTATTTCAGTTATTGGCTATTTCTCTATTCTCTCTCAGTCTTTGTCTTTCCTTTTTCGTTCCACTCTTAGTTTTGTATTACAGTACAGCTTCCGGAAGTCACAATCACAGTCTGTTCTGGATATTGAAATCCCGGAGGTTCTTGACATGGGCCAGGCCGCAAATATTTGTTTTTCTTAAACAGGTTTGCTATTTCGACCAATGAAATTCAAGGTGACGTCATGGCGATGCCGCCATTGCTAATGACGTAAAACATATCAGCCAATCAGAAGAATGGAAATTGGTCGAAATAGCAAACCTGTTTGGGGAAAAAAATATTTGCCGGCCCTATTTCATTGTGCTGCTCATAAACTACGGATTTCTGCTTAGATTTTCCTGCAAAATTGTTTGATTCTATTGACTGTAAGCAAATAATTCCGCGGTAAGTGGTGTCAGGAATTTGATCCTAAATACAAGTCCGGGAAGTTCTTGCCTCCGTTGGTTTTGGACCCGCTTACGAGCTATCAATCTTTCCGTCCATATCCTTAGACAACTGATTCTCTAAAAAGGAAAATTTGGTTTTGTTCGTTTGGATGACACAAGTATAAGTGCGCCACCATGGTCACGTGTTATATTGGTTTTTGTAGTTGTATAGTTCTTCGGCACAATGGTTAGTGACGCAACCTTCCTTTGCGCATTCAAGCGTACTCGTATATAATATTGCAGTGAACTCGTATTGTTTTCAGTTCACGCCGTCATGCTGCTTGTATACAGTAAATTGCTTTTCATTAAGTTCCAAAATTTGATGATGTCGACAGATGACCAACCGAGAGGTCCTGGTTTAAACGCTGAAGATCTGTTTGACAAGTTCCAACGGTACTTTAATTCGAAGTTTGACAGCATATCATACTCCAGCAAAAAGTCGGACGACACGAAACTAAAAAGTTACGAAATCAACTTGAGTGTCAGAAGCAGGGCCGGTTATACAGCCCAGTTTGTTTTTTGTGGCCAACTAGAAATAACCATTGGCAAGATGAAAGTATTGCCTTTTCAGAAATTCGATGTTCATTCTCAATAGACTGCATTCAAGAAGCTGATGAACTTCTGGCTGATAGAAAAAGAAAGATCAAGATTGCCTCAAGCAAAGCCGGTTGGGCTACTATACAGCACATGGAGAATGACAGTCGTCAAGGCATATCTCCAGAGTTAAACAAAAGAGTCGTGGTAGCGGAAGACGCTGCACTTATAATAATAGAGGCCCGAAAACGCCAAGGACGAGGAACTTCGGACCGACAAGGGCAAGATGTTTATAAAATGGCTCCCGCTGACCGTACTCTCTTTCAAAGTAATGAAGCCATTAGACATACCCCTTGAACAAATCTTTGTGTTGGTTCATACCTGCCATGTATCGGTTCTTTTCCTTAAGTTTGTTATAATAAAACAACTCAGAAATGAAAGAATTTGTTTCTTTGTATTATTCTTGTGTTGTCAATTAGAAGGAAACTGTTTTTCATGCGTATGAGCAAAGCGAAGTAGCATGAAACTGCCTCATCATTCCTGCCAGCCGTCTTTACTTTTGGAGAGATACCCTTAACTCTTTACTTGTTACAATATTATTGTACAATGTCGTTAATGCATTCCATAGGTCTGAATATTTTATTGCTCTCTTATTGACTTGTTCTGTTCTACGAGATCTTCTTGTAATTATATCTTCCTTCCAGCCGACGTCTCCACAATCAGATGTTTTTCTGTTTTATCGAGAAGCCTTATCACCCACATTGTAAATTGATTTTGTTTATTTGTTTGATTGTTGTTGTGTTGGATTGTTGGGGTTTTTGTATGTTTGTTTGTTTGTTTGTTTGTTTGTTTGTTTGCTTTGTTTTGTTTAGATTTTGTCCCCATTAAAACACAGTCATGTATAACATGTATGTGTGCTGTTGGAACTTGGCTCTTTTTGCGTTCCTAATTTTCCCTTCTTTCCCTTTCCCATCTCCCGTCTCATTGTCGTCTAAAAAAGGAGGACTGGTGAAAGACTGAAACGAGTAAAACATTAAAATTGACAAGCAAAATAGTGGCAGGTTTAAAGTTTGTTCCGCGGACTAATTTTGGGGGCGATTTGTAACAATTCTTATGCATCCTCACCCATTAAATACAGTTTTTTTTTTGATCGATGATTCAAAGTTTTAGCGACCCCAAGCCAAGTTCTGAATGCCCGTTATGAACGTAGGCCTATGTACTTTGAAACTACAATCCTAATAACTGAACAAACAAACATTTGCAAGTTTTACTGCAAATATTCCCCAGACTGAATACCATAACAGTGAGGAATCACGACACAGTTAGACCGTGTTGAACATGCAGTTTGGGGGTGGAGCATGCAAAAAGGGCTGTTTTCATTGGTCGACGAATGATAATCCGACGAATGTTATAGAGATGCCTGTGTCGCAGTTTCCACACAGTGTTTGACAATCCCTGGCAAAGGGACAGAATGACATTCCCACCAACTCCAATCTCAGGCGAATTGTGATGTAGTAATTGCTGTATGTTGCTACTCATAAATCAATTTTTTTGAGATAATTAAGTATAGCCAACACTGTATGTCTAACTGTCTCCTACGAACACATTTTGTCAGGTAAACAAGGATACCACACAAAACTTGGTGTATTCGCCGATAAAACTGTTTGAGGGAGTCACGGATGTCAGCAAATATTTGTGTTAACCAACTAAAGCTACGATTCAACCTGTGCCACTCTGGACCCGAGTTTCATATTATTGGTATTTACTGACAGACAAACGCCGTCTCAAACGTTGTCATGCTGACTACAAATTGACAGAGGAGATTCACGCAGCCGTTACTGTCAGTATGGACGTACATGAATATCAGCATAGAGGTAAGATCACTTAATAATTATAATGTGCTTCATGCATTCTAAAATGGAAAAAGTATAGGCAAAGGAAGCCCTCATAATAGCAACTCATGGTCACTTTTGATGAGTATGTATTGTTTTTCGAGCACGGCATTATTATTGTCAGTCGTATGCGGTCGTATGGTATTGACAACAAGAGGGTATTTGCGATGACTCTCCTTTATCCAAACCCCAATTTTGTATAATAATGTTCTCCAGTACGAGAAGGGTGGAACTGTGTGGGAGAGAAACTTTCGTCATAGTCGATTTAATTGTCTTATTTGGAATGAAAACCCTTTTCCAGCTAAAACAGTTTTAAAAAACTATTATAATTGGAAAAGTAGGACTTAGAAGGGTCAATGCATGTAGTATATCTCATATTAGTCCGTGAGCTAGCCACACTTGTCGGGACCAACTCGAGGGAGTAATTATAAAATCACTTTTCTTGTTGAAAATAATCAAAAACTTACCATTAACTATAAATTAGATTATAACCAGTTTTCGAAAGATTTTTACCGTAAAACATGAAGTTTTTAAAAAGTCTTGGTCTCTTACAATGTTGTTATGGTAACGGCTGTTTAGATATAAAAGTTTTCACGCCCATGTAGTTGCACTGAGAGTGGACAATTGAGCTGTGCACACTCTAAGGATGCACCTTAAACTCCAGTAGCATGCAGTGCAAACCCATAGCATACAGTGCAAAGTGCTAAATATTCAAAAGTACTCAAAACATATATGTTCAGACAGGTGCCTAACGTCGCATCAAAGCAATAGATTAGGAGCTACTCTGGGTCGATCCCTGTTGGTTTTAGACAGGTGAACTTATAGGCACTGAACACGTTTGGTAATTGTCAAAGACCAGTATTCTCACTTGGTGTATCCCAACATATGCATAAAATAACA
>JAUELU010000042.1:4586765-4610308 GCA_032357145.1 Evasterias troschelii | reverse complement strand
ATCAACAGCTCTCCGTTGCTCGTTACCAAGTAAGTTTTTAAGCTAATATTTGTTTTGAGTAACTACCAAACGTGTACGTCAGTGCCTTTAATGTAAAGTGGCTGAGAAAATAGTTCAAAAAAGAGAAGGGAGGAAAAGAAACACGCGCCAAACGCTTGTCAAACAGTAAAAGCAGGACACTCGTCATGTGTTGCTAAACATGTTTTATTCTTATCGAAAAACGTGCAGAGTACCAGGGTAATAGGGTAAGCCTATTTCATCCTACTATTTGTAAACATTTAAACAGAGGCAACAACAACAACAAAACCTCCATGCCAGATGAACTGTGAAGAAGAAGAATGCTTTAAAATAGCTTTAAGCTAACTGTCCTTTAATTACCATACATAAACATGCAATTTGCATTTGGTTTGGCTCATGAAAAGATCAACATCTATAAGCCAAGACGCTCGAGAGTCGATCGTATGAGTCTATCTTTTTACTTCCAGCGCGTCCAGTCGCTCCTACCTGTTTCAGACGTTGTACCCTTCCTTTAGATTTTTTTAAATATAATTTGGTCCGGCGCGACTCTGGAGCGCCTGTCTGAACCAGCTGAAGTCTCACAGCTTTTTAAAGTAAGGGGAAAAGTATCCATTTACTCCTCATTTTCAAATTCTCTGCTCAATTCGACATGGGGAGTCCCAAAGCTAGTCGAGTTATTCTCCTCCAAATAAAAATACCCCTACACATACATTTCAAAACGTCCGAGCAACAATCTTGAAAACATTTCCTTACAATTCGTGGGAAATGGGACACATTTTCAGGATACTTCAAGCTGGAAGACAACAGCTAATTTTCACACTAAACTAGATTCGTTTAGCTCTGAAATCTGTCATGTATATAATATGTTGAAGGAATATAAATATTACTGAGTCCGTCGCTTTGTTTCTCCCTATTTGATGGGAGTCACCCTAGCCCTATATAGGACTCTTCCTCTGTGCTGTACACAGATACAGCGTCCTAAATATTAGGCGGAAATTTGTCAAAGCTTCATAACTCTAATCTTACCTGCAAGAAGCCACATTCATATTCCATGGCCGCATACATTTCGCTGCGGTGGGTTTTGGACGTCATATATTCCTCATTTATCCGTCATTTTCGTGAAATAATGCAGCTCCCAACGCTTAACAATTCTGCACACTTTAAATTAAAAAAACAAGACGCCGGCGTTTGCGTATGTTTGCATGGGTGCAGATTACGCATACCGCAATATGCAACAAATTCAAATCGCACTTTTTGGTCACAGTATCTTGACAGCACAGCGAATGTACGCGTACGCACGTCAGACACAGTGACAAAACGAACAAAATTGACTTTTCTTTAACATTGGGAGCTGCATTATTTCACGAAAATGACGGATGAATGAGGAATATATGACGTCCAAAACCCAACGCAGCGAAACGTATGCCGCCATGGAATGTGAATCTTGTGAGATTAGTGGCTTCTTGCAGGTAAGATTTGACTTTGGAAATTTTCCGCCCCAGAAATGGTACCTGATCTCCAGGACGTCACTGTAGTATATTACGAAAGTGAAAGGCCGCCAGGGCTAAGAGTCACCCCTCATATAAGCCGGGTTTTTTTTGCACATTGCAAGCATGGCGGCCTGTCAGCAATGTTTCTTTGTCAATGTTTGCCGCATAGATGGATTGCTATACGCGTCATTGACCGCCATCTTTGAAGTAAAACAATGGAAAAGTGCACGCGTGTACGCGCTACGCAAGACTCTCAGCCAATGATAGCTCTTCACGCGTTCACAATTCATCAACGATGGCGGGCAATGACTTCTATTGCAATCCATCTATAGGCCCTACCCTTTTCTTTTTCACAGTTTTGCTGCACCTTTTCCAATAATAAATTACCAAGAGGGGTATTTGTTGGTATAGGTGATGATGTTAGTGAGACGTTATTGTGAAATGCGCTATAGAACTAGTTATTATGATGTTACAAACTACCTTTGTAATAATCACTTATTTGTAACGTCTGGAGAGTGTTAGGACGCAGGTTTGTTTTATAAGTTCTTGAGCCAGGAGATAAAAGCTCCACATTATTGTGTACTTCGTTGGACTAATTATTGATTCGTGAACTACGTTTTCAACGTTGAACGCGCGCGGTAGCCTGGCGTGAATGTTAGATTATCATTTACTTGTTTTGCTTTTGTATGACATCAAGAGGAAACAAAGATATTTGTGTTTTTATGCAGCTTGGGTCTGTCTCCACTTAGCAAAGCTACAGGAACTGTGAAAGTATTGTTAGTTATTGTGTACAGCCCTTGAATCCGGACTTGGGGTGGGGATGGCAAAGGGGTGGAGCACAATGTGCCTCTTAACATATTTGTCATTGCCCAAAGCTCATTGATACTGCATCGCTTCATTCATAGAAAAGACAACAATGACAGTTTGCGCTAGACCATTATTTTTAACCACCCAAGTACTGCAGAGGAAATAGCTTCTTAAAAGAAAGAAGAAAAAAAGAAGGGAAAAAAAACAAGTTTCTCGCAACCCCTTTGTTGTTTTCCATCAGAGAAACCCCGCAACCTAACACCAGTAGTTCTAAGTGATTTTTGGCACATGAACGAAAGGATAAAAACGAAAGCATTGTTTACTTCAGAGGGGGAAGCCTCCAACAACCCGAGAAAACGATAAAAAGAGAGAGATAGGCAGCAGTTGTTCTCGCCATTTTGTGTTGAAATTTGACTACAACATAGTGTCATTTGTTTTTTATAACAGCAACAATGTTATCAAGTGGCAAGTCAAACACATTATAAGCATTTAACAACAAATGAAATGTCAAGAAAATGGATCCTGTTCCAATGGGTCGCACATTTTTTTCAAGGGAGACCTAGACAAAAGCGAGGTAAACTGCTCTAAACTCTGTCCAAAGTTTCAAATCTTGCATCATACAGGTGCTGCATATACGAAATATATAAGTTTATCACATAACTGATCACTTGTTTTGACACACATGTACTAAGCACTTGGTGTCCTCGGTTCGGCCTGTCGGCGAACGGGCCAGAAATAACTTCCGGTTTCGGGAATCAAGTGGCGTCCAATGAGCAGCAAGTGGTAACCGCCATAAATTGTTGTCCAGTTGTAAAGAGGGAAGACGACTAGACTTGGTTCCAACTTAACCGTTTATACCACGGGATACAGTACAGAAATACAACATTAATTATTCAACTTGCAGTTTGAAATAAAACAAAACGAAACAATTCTAGTTTCAAAATAATAATAACAACTTTCGAGTCTTAAATTGCGAGTTAGAGTGTGCGAAAGCCAATCTGTGGGGGAATTTTGCAGAGAAATAACCACGATCTCAGACATGAAATCAAGTCTAGAAGACAAGCTAAGCCCACTTTATGTCACAGCTTCAATCAGCAAACAAGGTTCTCTTTATCTAAAGTTTGTTCTGCCGAAAGTGTTTTAGTTTTTACAAGATTTTCTGTACAACCTGTTGAGTTCTTACGGAAGCCGGATAGTGCCATTAAAAAGCAGTAAAATATTGTTTTCATGAGCGCGAGAATATTTTTTTGTACCATTTATCTGGCAGCCGCCATTTAATTATCCGGCGGCCGCCACTTATTAGTCGGCGGCCGCCACCTAATTATCTGTACCACATGTTCTTTATTTTGCGAATTAAGAGGACGTAATAGGATTCGGGGGGGGGGGGGGTTAAGAGGTTAAAGCATAGGATCATAGGGGGTAGAGGACATGCCAAAGAGTCGTTGGTGTAAGAGGACATGTCATAGGATCATGGGGGTAAGAGGACAGGTCATATGATCATGAAGTTAAGAGGACATGTCATAAGATCCGGGAGGTGGAGGGGGTTAAGGGTAAGAGGACATGACATAGGATCATTGGGGTAAGAGGACATGACCTTGATGTCTCTATGGATCACCTCCCCCCTTTATGTTACCCTTCTAGTGCAACGTACTTGGTCATTCCACTTACACCAAACATCTCATCAAAACTTTATTTCATTCATCAGCCATCTTGACATGTCCTCTAACCCCTCTGGATCCTAAGACCTGTCCTCTTACCCCAACCCCATAATTCTATGATCTGTTCTCTCGACCCCCTGGATCTAAAAAGTTGTCCTCCTCCCACCTCTGTGATCTATAATGACATGTCATCTTACCCATCCCCAACAACTCTATGACCTGTCCTCCTACCCCCTGGATCCTATTGCCTGTCCTCTTACCTTTGCTCTTACCTCCCCATGATCCTATGACCTGTCCTCTAAAAATCAGCAAAATAAAGAACGTTTGTACAGATAATTAAGTGGCGGCCGCCGGATAATTAAGTGGCGGCTGCTGTATAATAAGAAGTGGTGGCCACCGGATTGTTAAGTGGCGGCCGCTGGATAATAAATGGCGGCCGTCGGATAATTAAGTGGCGGCCGCCGGATAATAAGTGGCGGCTGCCGGATTATGAAGTAGCGGCCGCCGGATAAACAGTAAAAAAATTATCTCGCGCTCATGAAAAAAATATTTCACTTCTTATTTTATGGAACTATCCGGCTTCCCTAAGTTCTTAAAAAATCTATAAAAACTGCAACTTTCAGGTGACATCATGTTACAATTGATGACGTAATTTTACCAGGAAAACAAACATTCAATTTAACATATCCAAGCTTGAATTTGATCTTGTAATAAACCCATGTGTTTTACTATAGGAGCACAAAAATAATGCTCCAGTACATATTATTAAATTGGGCCCCACGAGTGCAAACACAACGATGAACACTGCCGTGAGTGCCGGTGAAACGCCCTTAACGAGCCGATGTCAAATTCCTGATTTTCGTTGTGTGATCAAAACATAAATGTTCTTAATGAAGGGCCCAGGGGACAAACTGTACATCATACAAGGAGACATAGCCCTAGTTGTGGTTCATTGTATTTTAGGTTCACAAAACGATGCCTGGGAATATTTGCTTTCGCTTCCACTTCTGGTTTCGACCAGAATTAAATAAATTAAATAAATTAAATAAATCACATTTAATTTATACCGGAAATTAAGGTCAAATGGGTAATACTTTGTGTATACGTTTAAGCTCAAGTGGAGCCACACTCTGCGTAGCGTTTGTGAAGTTGTTAAGTACTTTTCCAATGATGTATAGATTGTATAAAGCCAATGTGTGGTTCAGGAGTTATGATTTTTCAAACATAAAACTTCAACTCCCGGATTGAACCGGAAGTCAAGGTCAAATGGTTTTAGGTTTTGTGTAGCGTTTGTTGAAATTTTCAGGACCTGTCCGATGATGTGTAGATTGTAAAAATAAAACATGTGGTTCATGAGTTATGATATCTTCTGTTACTAAGTTTCAAATTCCGGTTTCAACAGGAACACAAGGTCAAATGGGGTCGCACTCTGTGTATCGTCTATTCAGTTTTTGAAAACATTTCTGATGATATGTAGATTACAAAAATCCATTGTCTGGTTGGGGAGTTATGATTTTTTTGAAGTGCTTAGCCTTGATTTTATAAAATAAAATAAAAATATTTGGATGACGTAATCACGACATCACTTCACATTTCATTAGCAATAGTCAGCATAGTTTCAACTCAGTCGGCTGTTTTGTTTAGTAGATATACGGCTTCCATGTTCACCTTTATGGCATTACCACGTGCCACATGATGACATAATCACTATATCACTCCACATATATGTTGTCTGCATAATAGTCATTATGTTTTGAACAGATTCTCATAAACTTTGCCACAGACATGTAGTAAAGTGTGTTTTAACTGCTTTCACGTGTCGCTAGAGAGCACTTTTAACATGTGTGACGTCACTATTCCATTTTTTTTTAAAACCAGGCACTTAAACAATTTCCACTTTCAAATTATGAGGCCATTCCTGTTTCAAACGGAAGTAGACGTCATGTGGTCACGCTTTCCCAAAAAATAAAGACCTTATGACCTTAGTATGACCTTTTATATGATTTGTTACAGATTTTCAAAAATAAAAAATTCCGTTTAAAACCTTGTAATTCAACACTTGATGACGTCACTTCAGGAGTGTCTTCTACAAGTGAAGATCTAACTAATAATGTAAATTTAAAAGGTTTTTTGAGCTTGAGAAGTGTGCGTTTTTTGCGAACAATCGCAGGGGAAAAGAAGAAGAAGTATTTTTTTTAACGTAAAAAAAAAACAAGAGGTGATCCGGGCGGATTGCCCGAACACCTAAAAATATAAATAATAGTGTTTGTAGAAACTAACACTAGGTGCTCAGGTATCTTTAGGGTCAGTGCTTTGTTAATGCGTAAGCTATATCATTATGTAGTCTTTTTCTTGTTCACATTGTACTTCTTTGAGGTATTCAACATGATTTAAAAGTTGGATTCTCGTAAAAGCCGGTGTCGATCAAAGTTAAACTATTTTTGATTTTTTTCCGATTTTATTTTTTTTCTCAGTTATTCAAAGTCATACAAATCACTCAAAAGGATCAGAAAAATACCCTATTGTAGTCACATTTTACCACTAAGCCAAATAAAGGCTAAAACGAAGGTTATGTACTAATCATCTATCATCTGTAGGTCAATACGTGATGGCGTCATCAGGACGTCACTTCAATGGTGTCTTCTACAAGTAAAGATCTAACTATATGTGAAGTTTGAAGGCTGTGTGAGCTTCAGAAGTGTGTGTTTTTTGCAGACAGAAAGAAGAAGAAGTTTGGGGGGTTTTTACGTACAAAAACAAGAGGTGTTCCGGGCAGATTGCCCGAACACCTAAACAAAACGTACAAAAAAAGGAGGTGTTCCGGGCGGAATGCCCGAACACCTTAAAAAAGGCTCAAAAACAAGAAGTGTTCCGGGCGGATTGCCCGAACACCAAACCTGCACGCACGGGTGCTTCCCTTTGGCAGACACAGACGCCATTGCTGACGACGTTGAGACACGCCTGCAGCGTCCTCATGCGTCTAGGTTTTTATTACCCGTGCGCCCGCCAAGGGTTTGTTAATATTTTCGTTCAAGTGAAGTCTTTTTTTTTGCGTTCAAAAGAAGAATGTGTTTTTGTTCGAAAGAAGATTTTTCGTTCGAATGCCCCATACCCAACCCCTAAAAACAAAACGGACGAATAACGAATAATGAAAACAAAAGTTTTAGTTAATATTTAATCAGCTATGCCGTTTTTCTGATTACTGTAAAAGGTAAAGAAGTTGTGGACTTCATCGTGGAGTACCTGAGTACGATACGATCACGACGTACGTTTCCTGATGTACAACCGGGTTATATGAACAAACTAGTGCCAGAAAATGCACCAGAGGAGCCTGAAAAATGGCAAGACATCTTTCAAGACGTGGAACGTGTAATTTTACCAGGGGTAAGTCAATATTACCGTTCAAACATTATCCACCTCTTTACGTACTCTTTACGGCCTTTACTTGTATCAAATAGTTTTTCGATTCGGAAAATGTATTTATTTATTTATTTATTTATGTTTTGGTTTGCAAACAAATAGTGAGGATTTTCGTTGTCCCTTTAACTTAACACTTTCCCATGGACTAAAAAGGGTGTGGCCCACAGTTGTGTTCGCAGTTTACTTGAACCACCCTACTCTCCAGTCGTAAAAAGACTGTATAATTTGGCTGAATCGCTTTACTAACTGCAGTTAATTTACGCATCCTTTGCCAGCCCTAGATTAAACATGCAGGTGTGCCCCCCCCCCCCCCCCCTTAAAGAAAAACCCGAATCATTGACTGGTTTTCTGCCAAGTTTATGTTGCACCCCAGAAAGGTTGCCGTTTCATTGCTACATATAAAATAATGAAAAGTAAGACTGTGGGTCGTGGGAAGCCATTTGCCTAAAGAATTCTAATTTTGAAATAATGTAATTTTGTTATCACTATGAAATCAAGAGTTTTAGACATTACAGAAGTCTGGTGCATTAATATTTATCATATCAAACACGTACACTCTTTCTATGTACAGTCCGACTGTATGTATGTCTGATTTTACGGATAATTACACGTCGCAAGACACGATGGAGAACGTGTCGTGCTTTTTCTACTTTATATTTATTTAACAATGTAATCAATATGAAAACATCTGTGCAGGTGCTTCACACCATTGATTGTAGTTTGGAACTCAAACTTGATTACATTTAAATTGTTACATTTACAAAAGCTTTTTATTATTTTATGCGTGGATATTTTCGGCAAAGTTGTCATCACTTGTATAATATAGAAGAAGACTCCTATTAAACTCCTATTTAAAAACTGTCAAATTTTGACAGTTTTTAAAATCGTAAAAAGATACAAACAATTGCATTTTAAGCTTTTTCTGTTTCCAGTGGGGCCGTAATATTAAACATTGTTCTCCTGCTTAGTTTGGTAAATTTATCTTCAAATTACATTTAAAAAGATAGTATTCTTTAATGATTGTAGCTCCTAATACTTTAAACAACTGTATTTGAATTTATAAATGGTATTTTGTACTTAAATACAGCTACACTTTCTTATGCAACTTGTGCGTACAATGTTTATTATAGCATCTACATAATTGCTTCCTCCGTCCTTTACTTACGGTAATTGAGTAGTTGTTTGTTTGCGGCATATCCAGTCGAAACCTGATGGGTCAAAACCCCCAAACAGCATTCCTCCAACTATTTAGTCAACATTCTTGGCTTTAGATGAGCTAATAATTATCTCGAATACCAACAACGTTAACTAATTATTGGGTAGAATGCTGTTTGGGGGTTTACACCCATCAACTGAAACTGCAATGGTTTCAAATGGGCTTCATCTTTTCGAATAAGTTTGGATGAATTGATCGCAATCAGCTGGTTGCCAATTTTTATGACAGGATCATATCTTTTGATAAAGCTGCCAATTAAGCTGAAACTGACTTTGCTGTTGCACGTGAGATTCAAATTACTCATTTCTAAATAATTTCCAAATGCTCATGGAAAAGCCAAACTGCACTCAAACAGTTAATAATACGTAACTGACACAAACTACACCTACGGAGTTTTAGAAGTGCCATTTGACTTGTTGGGATCATGGGAATTTATCTCCGCGTGGCTTCATTATTATACATGCAGTTGATATTTTCTCGAGATAAATATCTTATGGATGTCGAAGTTGGATGTCGACTCCCCGAGGTAATTAGTCTTAAACGACATTATGAAGATGGGATGTCAATCTACTGTCAACATTTGATCTCAACATGTCAACAAACTCAGTAGGAAATACTTTTGCGGAAATGTAGATTTGGTGGTTGCATGTCGACATCCTGAGATAATTCTACTCTTAATTTCAGGGTGTGGTCATCTCGACAAAAATAATTTCAGTAAGTCAAAATCTTACTGGTACAGTATGTCGTCATTCCAAGTTTGTGGTCTCAACAAATCGGATGGCTTTTACTGAACTCCATAAGGATCGCTCTAGAAAACAAGGAAAAAGCTCGGGCATCTTTCTACTATTCAACTTCCATCTCAAATAGTGTTTATTTATAGTCTTCTTTTCAGCTAATTGGTGTTGTTTGATCTTTCAGGTGACTCACTGGCAAAGTCCCCATATGCACGCTTATTTCCCTGCTCTTAATAGCTTCCCTTCAATGCTGGGTGACATGGTAGCTGATGCTATCAGCTGTCTTGGCTTTACATGGGTAAGTCATTAAAGAAAGTGACGTTGACTCAAAAGCTCCAGTAGTTGTCGCTTAGGCCTATAATGTTTCATTCCAAGGTAAAATGTAACCAACGAGGACTATTCCTGGTAAAGAATTAAGAAAATATGGAAAGACTATTAATTGGGCGTCTCTCAAAGTTGCAAATTTTGATCTACTATAAAATGCTATAAAATGTAACAATTACTGCACTGTTATGTCGAAACGTGTCTATCGAAGAAATTAACAAATGTAATTACCTAATCATATACACTGGTGTAAAAATCGCTGTCCAGTTTGACATCGAAGTGGGAGAATTACTAAAGTTACGTAGTTTTAGCAATTATCGTGCACCACAGAGGTTGGAGTTTCAGGTACAATAGAAGGATTACTAAAAGAGTACCAACTCAGGCAGTAGACTATGGCACGCCAAAGACACCCAGTAATCAATACCCAATTTCCTTCTGAGTGCGTACCTCTTAGTCTTAGTCCATGTTTTCTTGAATGTAGGTACATGTTAATCAAACACGTTTTGCCCTTTGTGTAGGATCTGTAATGTTCATTCTTGGTTTCTTTGACCTCGGTGGGTAATAAATACTTTAATTTGCAGTAATGTTATAAAAATGTAACAATTACTGCACTGTTATGTCGAAACATGTTTACCGAAGACATTAAAAAACACCTAATCATATACACTGGTGTACAAATCACTGTTCAGTTTGACATCAAAGTGGGAGAATTACTAAAAGTGACGTATTTTTACCAATTATCGTGCACCACTATGTATCCACCACTGTCAGTCTCGTCAGTTTATTTATATTTTGCCGAATCGTAAGAAAGACATTGGATTTAGTATTGTTATATCATTATTAACCATAGGTCCACACGCAAAAAGGGCCGCAAAAAGCTGCTTTTTCGCCTGGGCGAGTTAGCTTACCACGTAGTTCTAGCCGGACCGAATAATTTGCATAGATTCAGGGAGGCAGGCTTCAGTTTTGATAGCGAACTTGCGAAGGGAGAAAGGGGAGGCATGTGAGTTAGTGATTGGGGGGGGGGGGGGTGGATGGACAGTACAATTTAATGTTTACATAGTTTGCATGTCTTCTTCATCATTTACTCCATCAGTCTACGGCCAGTTAGCCTACTGTATCTGGCGGTGGCCGCTGACAGACTTGGATCATGCCCGGAATAGTTTAATAATTTGTGTGTGTGGCGGATGAGCTTACGGGAGTGCCTTGTGGGGTCTTTTACACAATTGAACAATGGACCCCACAATGGAATTCTGTTCAACCTAGACCACAGAAAATTATTTTAAAAGTGGAATAATAGAACAACAATAGCAGGACCCCACAAACCGAATCCGTAAAGGAACTATGTATGTGTGAGTAGGTAACCACGTTCAAACCGGGGACCTATAACAAAAGAGGACAATAGGTCCACGGTTGCTATCACAAAGGAAAGCATTGTGGTCCACGGTTGCTATCACAATGAGTTGAATAAAGGAGGGTTCACGATTGCAGGCTGTTACACACTTGTGTGCGTGGGTGTGTGCGCACTACACACATGCGTTTCATTTTGTCTAGGACGTTTGGCAAGTTCCGGGATATCATGGATGAGCTGACCAGTTTGTTACACTGCGGTTTATAAAATGGAAATATTGAAATTTGTGTGACAAATTGCTCCTTAAGGGGTTTTAAAAGTGCACTTTTAAATGATTTTGAGAAAATACAATTTTAAATCTTGAACAGAATCTTTAAAAACTTTCAGTTTGTGAAATTCTTTACATAATAACTAGTCAAACATTATTATGTTGTAAAACCACAACAATTATTGTTTAATATTGAGTGGTTTCTGTCTGATGTTGTGTGACGATGACTTTTGTGCGGGGGGTGTCTTGATAGTGGGTGCAAGACTCAAACAAAAAAACATAGATTTCCATCTTTATCCGTTTCAACTTATATAACATTTGTTTCAATAGTTCCCGTATTATTTTCCAACAGGCATCAAGCCCTGCTTGTACTGAGCTTGAAATCATTGTTATGGACTGGCTTGGTGAGTCACTTGCAATACCTCTTCAGACAAACCGAACATTAAATCGTCAATTTTGTATTTCTTAACAATGAATCATCCCGAAGGGCTCTCAATATAGTGTTTTACTCATAATAGAGTGTGTGTCTGATCATTTTCATTTTAACGTTTGAAGTCTGTAGTTTAGTTAAGATTGCATTTATTATCGTTTTGTTCAGGTGCAATGATCGGCTTACCTGCAAGTTTCATGCATCGAAACCAAGAGGGTAAAGGTGGTGGCGTCCTACAGGTAATTAGTTAGTTTCATCGGATCTTTCAGTAATATTATATCGTTCTATTTAAAATACCGTGTTTCAAAGTTATTTAAAATTACATTTGAATATATTTTGATTAAAAATCATGGCCAAAATTATTCGGGGAAAAAAATAAGATGCACCTGTGTGCAGTTAGTCACCCGGCCGGGAAATGTATGCCCTTTAAGAAAAACTTCAATGCAAAAAAAAGCACAAGAATAATCATCTGTAAATCTTCAGGGATTCAGTTGTTGTGGTTGATATTATTATTATTATTTTTTTTTTTTTTTTTTTTCTATTTTTTTTTGGGGGGGGGGGTTCGTCGTTGTTTTATGTGGTTGGATTGTTTGAATTTCTAATTTGAGAATGAAAGAAAAATAATAAACATCCGTATAGACTACAGAGGACGTCATGTTATTGTTATTAGTTACACAAAAGGGAAGAAGTTAAGTTTAATAAAAGACAAGACAAGAACACCACCAATGTACACAAACCATCAGAAGGAATTCAAACTATAAAGCTCGTGTGTAGTTTGATCATCATGCAGTCGATAATGCACACTGAGTAGTTCACAACTTGGTGTTGTTTCCCAGAATTTGTCAAGCAGTCTCAAATATGATTTTAATGTTAAATTTGTGCTTGAAAATTGGATTGGTGTCATTGTAGGGGTAATCTATCTCCTATGACTGAGCAGCAATTAAGTTTGATAGCCATTTGTGGTGTGGAGTGATAGCAGACGTACATGGATTGCGTCACACTAGCCCGTAGTGTTAACACGTCCCTGCTACTCTATAAAAGGTGACGAAGCAGTAAGCGTGTTCCTTCAATGACGGAAATGACAAGACACAGCTGAAGACCTCCAGTAGTGGTACAATAATGAGATCCTCACGCTTAATATCAACTGCCCCACCTGGTCGTCCGTGCTGCTTAATCAAATGGAATTAACGTTTCATTCAAGATAGCTGGGGGTTTTAAGTATTTATGAATCCATTTAGTTTGCGGTTTACAGCTAGACAAGAACAAAGTACTATGAACATTACCACGCGTTACCTTGAGGGAAGTGGAGTAACACCCGCGACAAGCAGTGACTTTGTAGGATCCAAAAATATACTCAAATCAATAAGCTTGTCAGATTGTGGAAATTAAATTGCTTAAGAATACGAGACAGTGATACACCAGATTCACGCCTCAATGGAAAAGATATGCTCAGGGAGACTGACAGGTGCACGTTGGTTGCTATAGGAAATTGGCAAATAAATCAATGAATAGTTTACAATAATATTATACGTTCAAAATAAAAAATTCATTACGTTTGTATCCGCCAAGTTTGTGTCCGTTGTCCATACAATTTATGTAAAATAAAAGCATCAACAGAGTGAGAGGAGAGGGCGTTTACTACTGGAGTGACATTTAGTTTGAGGTATAGGCTACGATTTGCTACTATCAGATTCGGCCCAAAATGACATTGTCTGGGAAAGTAAAAAGCTTATCGAGATATCTAAAAGACTTACAAAATAAAGCTACTTGTATGTTGACATTTAAATGAGCCCCCCCCCCCCCCCACAGCCTATACCCAAATTGCAGTGATATCAAAAAATGCACAATGGTTGCATGGTTCAGAACAGTAGCGCCCCAAAAATTAATAGCCCCAATTTCCCCATTAATTTTCGACTGTTAGCGGCCGATATGACATCGCGTCATTATATTCGCACGAAACTGAAAGCTTCTCAATACAGTCAATCAATTTTGCTTTATGTGTTAGCAATTGTTCACTTGCGTCGTCGATTAACACGGATGACCATTCGAGTTAACAATCCACTTGACCATCATTCGAATTTGCAGCAGCTTTTTGCAGCGTGCATTTGGTCATTTAAATTTGTTTTTAGGCAGTTATTTGTGGGAACTGTGCAGCTAGATTTCGCTTTGTACATTATTGATGCATTAAGCATCGTTTCAAATGTAATTTGAGCTGCACGAAAATGGCAAACAAGCAAAACGTTACCCTAATAACCATAAAACAAACAGAAATTACATAAACGTTCGAACAATCGTATTTGATGTGTTTTATGAGTATAATACAGACAATTAGACACTGACTGGCCTCATTAAGAAGCTGTTTAAACAAATTCCCTGAACTCTTTCCTGATCTGCTTTACACTAATCGATATAGCTAGTTCTTAAGTCGCATGTGGCCTATTCTGTGCATGACGTTTACCATCAATTGCTACAGTTGACAACAACCATTCCTCCAAAACTTAGTGCAGTCATACGTTTGTATTTTAGACTGAGTGAGTTTTACCAAGCCTTTTCGGCTGTCGGAACACGAGGAACAAAGTTTAGAACAATAGGTAGAGTTGGTCTACTCGACTGATGCCTCCAATACTCCAAACAGGGTTGGCTATAAAAGGTTGGAGTTTCAGGTACAATAGAAGGATTACTGAAAGAGTACCAACTCAGTCAGTATAGACACTCCAATATCCAACTTACTTCTGAGTGCGTATTATACCTCTTAGTCCATGTTTTCTTATTTAGGTACATGTTAATCAAACACGTTTCGCCCTTTGTGTAGGATATGTAATGTTCATTATTAATTTCCTTGCCCTCGGTGGATAATAAATATTTTTAGTTTTTGTAGTAAGACCTGAATCTTGTTTCCGAATCAGGGGACATTGAGTGAGGCGACCCTGGTAGCAATGTTTGCTGCCCGCTATCGGGCTATCCGCACCCAGAGAGAATTGACGCACAAGTCATCTGATGACGTCAGTGATGGAACTATCTGTTCACGTCTTGTTGTCTACTGTTCAGATCAGGTATGGTGCTACAGTTTTAGATCGATTCTTGACTTATTTCGAAAACGAAATACGGGAAAAACTTTTAACTCGGCTCGAAACTTGTAACTTCTGCAACTGGTGCTTGAGAGCATGATCTTGTTAAAGTGTGTGTTTTTTAAACAAACAGAAGGCTATACACTGGGAGAGCTTGAGTTTAACATTGAATTATCTGGTAATATACAACAATTTAACAATGTAGTTTTCAATTCCCATTTTATAATACAGGCCCATTCTTCAGTTGAAAAGAATGCCTTGATCACTCTTGTCAAACTACGACGTCTTCAATCAGATGACTCTTACAGTTTACGCGGGAACACACTTCACAAAGCCATACAAGAAGATAAACAAAATGGCCTCATTCCTTTCTTTGTAAGTTATGTTCTTACCATAATAGATTCAAAATGAAGTTAATTGCCTCCATAACAAAACACCTCTATGCATATACCTTTAGCTCACCCATGTTTACTGATCTTGTTCTTTTGTTCGGCATAACTACTTTTGAAAAGAAGAGTTCAATCGAAAAAGCATCGCTTGTAGTTTTCACACCTACCTAATAATTATATCTTACCATTCATTTTCTGTACAATTTTAAGAGTCAGTGAACACAATTTTTGTAAGGAAATGTGTCCGTGCATTCGTGCTAAGGTACTGGTAGGTTACAATAAAAAGGATTAACTCCTCAGACAAAATTACTTTCAGGTCAATAAAAAGGCCTAGTAGGCCAAGTTAATATAACAATAAACCCCTTCACAAATTTAGCTTTACCTATAGAAGGGAATCATATAGCTTTATGAAACGACACTGAGGGACTCCTTGATTGGTTCAGGGGAAAAAATGTCTTGCTATAAAAAGTGCAAACATTTAGTATTCTGAAAATATCTTCTGCCATGGTTTGGAAATAAACGGCCACACCATCAGCCATACAATCAACTACACCATCAACCATACCATCAGCCTCACCATCAGCCATACCGTCAGCCACACCATCAGCAAAGCCATCAGCCACACTATCGGCCACACCAACAGCCTCACCGAGAGCAAAACCATCAGCCAAACCAACAGTCACACCATGAGCCCAACCGTCAGCCACACCATTTAAGTCTCACCATCAGCCACACCATCAGCCACACAATCGGCCGTACAATCAACTACACCATCAGCCACACCAACAGCCACACCATCGGCCATACAATCAACCACACTATCAGCCACACCAACAGCCACACCATCGGCCATACAATCAACTACACCATCAGCCACACCGTCAGCCACACCATCGGCCATACAATCAACTACACCATCAGCCACACCAACAGCCACACCATCGGCCATACAATCAACTACACCATCAGCCACAACATCAGCCACACCATCGGCCATACAATCAACTACACCATCAGCCAAACCAACGGCCACACCATCGGCCATACAATTAACTACACCATCAGCCACACCGTCAGCCACACCATCGGCCATACAATCAACTACACCATCAGCCACACCGACAGCCACACCATTAGCCACATCATTAGCCAGACTGTCAGCCACACCATCAACCATACCATCAGCCTCACCATCAGCCATACCGTCAGCCACACCATCAGCAAAGCCATCAGCCACACTATCGGCCACACCAACAGCCTCACCGAGAGCAAAACCATTAGCCAAACCAACAGCCACACCATGAGCCAAACCGTCTGCCACGCCATTTAAGTGTCACCATCAGCCACACCATCAGCCACACCATCAGCCATACCAACAGCCACGTCATCAGCAGACTCAACAGCCACACCATCAGCCACAGCTTCAGCCACACCATCAGCCACAAAACAGCCACAACATCAGCCCCACCATCAGCCATACTACCAGCCACAACATCAGCCACACCATCAGCCACACCAACAGCCACACAATCAGCAACATCAACAGCCACATCATCAGCCATACTACCAGCCACAACATCAGCCACAACATCAGCCACACCATCAGCCATACTACCAGCCACAACATCAGCCACACCATCAGCAGCATCAACAGCCACATCATCAGCCAAACCATCAGCTTCTCCATCAGCCACTACATCAGCCTAAACTTCAGCCACACAGTAGACACACCATCAGCCACAACATCAGCATTAATAACAACCACACCATCAGCCTCTCGATCAGCCATACCATCAGCAACACCATCAGTATCATTATCAGCCACACCATCAGCCATAACATCAGCCATACCAGCAGCCATACCAACAGCCACACCATCATCAGCATCAACAGCCACACCGACAGCCACACCGTCAGCCACAGCAACAACCACATCAACAGCCACGCAATCAGCCACATCAACAGCCACACCATCAGCCACACCACAAGCAATAGCCACAGCCAACCAACAGCCAAACCTCCAGTAGCATCAACAACCACACAATCAGCCTCAACATCAGCATCATTATCAGCCACACCATCCGCCATAAAATCAGCCATACCATCAGCCATACCAACAGCCACACCATCATCAGCATCAACAGCCACACCGACAGCCACACCGTCAGCCACAGCAACAACCACATCAACAGCCACGCAATCAGCCACATCAACAGCCACACCATCAGCCACACCACAAGCAATAGCCACAGCCAACCAACAGCCAAACCTCCAGTAGCATCAACAACCACACAATCAGCCTCAATATCAGCATCATTATCAACTACACCATCAGCCATAACATCAGCCATACCATCAGCCATACCAACAGCCACACCATCATAAGCATCAACAGCCACAACGACAGCAACACTGTCAGCCACAGCAACAACCACATCAACAGCCACACAATCGGCCACATCAACAGCCACACCATCAGCCACATTACAAGCAACAGCCGCAGCCAACTAACAGCCAAACCTCCAGTAGCATCAACAACACACAATCAGCCTCAACATCAGCCTCACGATCAGCCATGGCACACATCGGCCACGCCATCAGCCAAAACGTCAGCCACACCAACAGCCACAATGTCAGCCACACCATCGGCTACACCGTCAGCCACACCGTTTACCACACAATCAGCCACACCATCAGCATCACCATCAGCCACACCATCAGCCATACCAGCAGCCACACTATCAGCAGCATGACCAGCCACACTGACAGCCACACACCGTCAGCCACAGCATCTTCCACATCAACAGCCACACCATCAGAAACATCAACAGCCACACTTTCAGTCACACCAACAGCCACACCATCAGAAACATCAACAGCCACACCATCAGTCACACCGTCAACCACACCATTAGCTACTTCAAGAGCCACAACACCAGCCTCACCATCAACCTCACCATCAGCCCCACCATCAGTCATACCAACAGCCTCACCATCAGCAGAATCATCAGCCACACCGACAGCCACACCGTCAGCTACAGCATCAGCCACATCAACAGCCACACAGTCAGCCACATCAACAGCCACACCATCAGCCTCACCATCAGCCCCACCCACCATCAGTCATACCAACAGCCACACAATCAGCCACACAAATAGCCACACCTTCAAGTACACCGTCAGCCACAACACCAGCTATATCAACAGTCACACCATCAGCCACACCATCAGCCACACCATTAGCCCCACTATCAGTCATACCGATTACGCCTTGTTTTTGTTTTTGTTTTGTTTTTGTCGTAAACAAATTTTGACAGAAAATTCGTTTTCAAAAAATGACAAACACAATTTTTCGAATATTCCATGGTAACCGGGATCCCAACAATAAATCCCTTTTTAGTTTTTACTGCCGTTTATCATTGGCGGATTTTGTTCGTATTTTCTTTGTGCAATAATTTAAACAAAAGCTTAAAACCTTTTTGAATCGAAAAAATTGCTATACATCTAGATCTAAGTTTGTCCAAAAAAAATTGTCTACCTCAGTTTTTAATTGATATTCCTGCAGGTATGTGCAACACTCGGAACAACAGGGGTATGTGCATTTGATAACCTGGAAGAGATTGGTCAAGTATGTGAGTATCAACGAAATTAAATGAGTTTGGAATTATCCTTCATAATGTACTGCAACTTATATAGAGACTGAAAGTGTCGTCGTTTTACACAATCTTCAATCCTCGAACGATTAATGTGAAAAAGGAAAGTGAACTTATTGCACCCGACAAGGCTCAGAAGTGTTAATGGCAGTGCAATTTGTCGAAGTACAATGCCGGAATTGACGAATCAGATAAGATTTGAATGAACTTATTTTCTCTCTTTTTTAAATCTTTGCCGATTATTATGTAAATATTACGGGAAATTAAGTCGCATAGATATCAAGCAGTATAATGTGTAGATATTTGTTCAAAATTAACATTAATTTAAAGAAACCTTGCAGTTGAAAAAATCATCAGTCAATTTTTCATTTTTACTGAAGAACGTGGCCGGATGATATGATATTTTTTAGGAATTTCCTGTCGACCAATCTTTTACACACATGCCACTTTATTCATAAAAAAAAATTGTTTTTTTTAAAAGTTTTTGCGAATCATCTGTCAAGATTTATATTTTCCCCGTATTTTCCGCATTTTGTTGCCAAATGTTCCAACATTTGTTAAACAGTATTTATTTCTTTGCTTGTTTGTTTGATGTTTGTCGTTGTCGTTGTTGTTGGTTTACTCTCTTCATTCATTATTTTGTTCTTGCCCCCTGTTGTGAGTTGCATTATCTTGATGCAACTTGCCCTCTTATCCTACCCTTTCGTGCTTACCTCATTGTTATACCCAGAATGCAGTTACCACCTTTATGGTCCAGTAATCCACCCTTTTCACACTGACCTTCCTTTGTCCTCACTACTTTACTCAGATTGGTTCTTAGCCAACCCATTTTCTGTAAATTGATAACTGTGATTGGCTATAATCTTCCCACTTTTTTCTGGATACCTTCCCCTAATCCTTTGCTCCTCTTTTTGCTATAAATGGATATGTTTTTGTTTGTACTTGTTAACGCTTCTGACGAAGATCTAGTTTGGATCGAAAGCTACGGCCATCTCCCCTACAAATTGTTTATATACATATCATATATATATATGGGGGAGGGGGCTCCGGGCGGCTATACTAATTAATTTCCAGATAGGTAAACTACATGATCACATAGTTTTCCTTTTTTTACGAACTTTTATAATATTCTTGTACATTAATGTTTGCAGAAAATGTAAACACATAAAATTAAGCACACCCAAGGTAAAACAAACGGTTAAATTCCAATAGCAACTCACTCTTTCCTGTTTTAGATGCATTTAGTAAAAATATGAACATGAACCTAGTGATAATATTTATGAAAAGTGACAACATTTGGTAGTGATCGGTTATAATCTTTAAAACATGATAAGCAAAAATACCACTGTCCTGATCAGGTTTATTCATGTCGTTGATACATTGTAAGATAAATTAAGGACTTTCAGATGTCACATTGCACAAATCTCCCCGTTGGCTCGCTGTTCGCCAAGAATTTCATTCAAAATGAACATGTTTTTCTTAAACGCAGTGACATTACGTTGTCTTTATTCACTTATCCCAAGTCACTAGCGATACCTCTTACCCGAGAAACCTCAAACCAAAAGAAGTTTTTATGGGGATTGGTATTTTAGGCAAAATAGGATGTTTTTCAACTGTCTATACAAAGGGCCTACATCAATATTCTATATACAAACAACTGAAATCCTACACAACTAACGTAACAGTATCTATTATTTTTCCATATACTGTTCTCATTTCACAATATTCATTGTAATTGTCAGTTTAAATTTAAGTTTTTTGTGTAAACTGCGCCATATAATTTATTTAGTTCTTACATCTTATCGGGGATTTAAACTGCTTCCCAAGTTTGTCAAAAACATATCAACCAGTTGACATTATATGTCTCTGCAGGTGAAGAATCTGGTTTATGGTTGCACGTTGACGCCGCATACGCTGGGACTGCATTCCTTTGTCCTGAATACCGCCATCATTTAAAAGGAGTTGATAGGGCAGACACATTTGCTTTTAACCCAAGCAAATGGATGATGGTTCACTTTGATTGCACTGCCATGTGGTAAGTTTTAATGAAAGACTTAAAGGCAGGTCAAAATTAAATTTTCAAAATTGATGTGCAAAGCAATGTCGTCCATTTGGTCGTCCAAACATTGGCAAATAATGGAACATCGCGCCTTTTTGTATGGGATTGATGGTGGAGTGACGCAGAACGCGTTTGTGCGTCTGCTTAGTGCACATCTCTATGGCTTTTGCCAACCAAAAGTGTCGGTACGCATGCGTGAATGTAATTAGGATATTTCATGGGAATGGTCTATTTTGGGAGTCAAAATGCGTCTAAAGATAGACAGGCTAGTGCAGTACAGTGACTCGCGGTGAATCTGACTCCCTATAGGATGCGTCTAAAGATAGACAGGCTAGTGCAGTACAGTGACTCGCGGTGAATCTGACTCCCTATAGGATGCGTCTAAAGATAGACAGGCTAGTGCAGTACAGTGACTCGCGGTGAATCTGACTCCCTATAGGGTGCGTCTAAAGATAGACAGGCTAGTGCAGTACAGTGACTCGCGGTGAATCTGACTCCCTATAGGATGCGTCTAAAGATAGACAGGCTAGTGCAGTACAGTGACTCGCGGTGAATCTGACTCCCTATAGGGTCAATATAAGCACAGACTTCTGATGTTAGAAATGCCATGGAGTATGACTTTATATTGAAACTAGATTCCAAAAGTTTGTGACTTGCTTGACTGATCTGCTTTATGTTCAACCTTCCTCAACCTACGTATACATTACAACTATTTACATTATTTTCTCTCCTTGCAGGGTGAAAGATAGAGAAGTACTGGAGAAAACGTTTTGTGTTAATCCTTTGTATCTTAAACATGAAAAACAAGGGGTGGCCATCGATTTTATGGTAAGAACCGTATCTTAGTCCTAACAGAAAAACAAATATGGCACGTATGTAACCCATCACCGGGTGTTTCAACCCTGTTTCCTGTCAAAATAGTCTTTCACTAAATGGCGATTCATACCCACTGCGGGTGCATGCGCGAATACTGTAATGTGACTGTGTGGAAACCAGGTCTTTTTGAAGGCACAGCTCATGATCTTCTGTTCTGGCTTAGACTCCATCTGCCTGATCCAAGCCAAGAAAAATCAAGGCCCAGTTCAAGCCATTTGGCAGTTTTTTTTGTGCGCGCCGCTTTGTTGTTGTTTTTGGCGGGTGGACTTTTTCTTCATATTTTTTTATTTTGGGGTACTTTTTTGTGTGTGTGGGGGGGGGGCGTCCGCTGTAATTTTTTATGTAATAAACATGGTCTATTAATTATGACAGACTGTAACAATTCGTTTTAATTTTAATCTTCCTCGACAGAATTGGCAGATTCCATTGAGTCGTCGCTTCCGTTCCATAAAGCTGTGGTTTGTCATAAGGTCATTTGGAATCAAAGGACTTCAAGAGCATGTACGAAAGGTACTAACATCCTTTTTTAATTAATCAAATTTACCCCCAATCATTTAGGTTTTCTCCGTCAGTTTCGCCAATTAAATTGTCAATTACATCTTCAGGTCAAACCTAAAACACTGTATATAAGTTGATGTTTGGCGGGGGAGGTTGCGACGAGTTTGTTGCCACATCTCGATAAGTAAATGTTGAGTTATTTCGTTGTTTGTTCTGCGCTTGTTCATTGATGTTAGCAGGAAGAGCTTCAGATTGGGTATATTTGGTGCAGGTGTGGCAGGAGTTTCTGTACCCCCCCCCCAACGTTGTTGAACTGTGTACACACCTTTCTTATATGGTGCTGTCTTTTGAATACTCCTCCTCCTTCAGCCCATTTAATTTCCCGCACGGGGGGGGGGGGAATCTCCGGTGGACAGATTTCCTACGGTGGACAGATTTTCAACGCTGTTGAGGATGCATCTATGGGGAGCTCAGAGCGAGCAGGCTGAAGGCCTATTTGTATTTAGTTTTGAATTCACATTTTGCGAAATTTATAGCCCTTTCTTCGGAAGCAATGAAGATTTAAAGCGCTTCGTATTTTAAATCGGCTGCCTTATTTGCCAAAATCGACAAAGAAAGCCTATTACATTATAAAAGTGCTTTCTATGGCTTTTTCCTTTCTGGGGGAAAATCAGCGTGTCGTGACCGAGCGGTCGAGAACAACGGACTCCAAATTCAGTCTTTCTGATCAGTGTGTTTGAGCAGTCCCAGTCTTGACACTCTAATTTGTGACACTCGGCAAGACATTTGACCGTTTTCGTTTCGTTACTAATGTGACGTAAAGCCGTACGTCCCTTGTGTTATTGTGTAGAACCCCGGTGTTTCTGGCAAAGGGTGTTGAATGCGCTGCAGCACCTTGTAAGCCCTTATAAGGTGCTACTTATATTATTAATTGTGCTTAAATTAAGCCCGTAGATAAAGTGCTAAAACTTGTTATTGTACATACTAAATCAGTTGTACCGCGACTTCAGCGATCACAAGCATGTCTGCTCACCAGTTGAACCAGACAATCAGTTAACATCTGACTTTATAATGCACGTATCAATAATAGTATTGTAGTCCCGGTGTCACGTCCTCGACGTTCCGGCGTAGTGAGCGTTCCAGGTGACATACGCGTGCGCGACCGTACTATTCGTTTCAGCCGCGTTGGTGACGTGGTCTCCTTTTTGTGCTCTTACATTGCCTCGTCGTAATAATATTTCTCAGATTGTACACGTACAGCCCTCTTTCCCCCCTATATCAGGG
>JAUELU010000042.1:4569155-4583648 GCA_032357145.1 Evasterias troschelii | reverse complement strand
TTGACCCCCTTGTGTATACGGGATATTCATTTATTCACAACTGACATTTACATAACAACACTATGCCAGAGAGATGATCAATCAGGAGGCCACAAAACTCCTGTTGGTTGCGTCTATTCATAATAGGTAATAATCACTTCAGCAATTTCTGTAAAGTCGATCGAGTCATTATTTTTTTTTTTTTAGTGCTAATATGTACATATGCTATTTCTAATTTATACATAAAATAATTCTAGATGTAGGCCTATTCTTAAAATATTGACAAATAAACATGACAAATAACCTGATTCCTAATAGACGAAAAACTGTTTTCCTTTTATTTGAATGGAATCGTCTAATGATTTTCTCAACGTTTTTTATTTATTTTGAATTTAAAAACTAGAATCACTTTGGGTTTTTTGTTTCCAAACTTCAAGTTGAATCACTGAGCGGAGGCAGATTAGTTACATGTGCATCAATGTTGTATTTCTGTACTATATCCCGCGATAAAAACTGTCAAGTTTGAATGTGCATTTTATTGACGGCTTCTGAGATTCTGACCTATCGGAGTGTTCCGTCCACTTTTGGACTAATTCGCCATAAGGTGTGTACAAACCGAAAAACAATGTTCCCAAGTCTGTGATCGTTGGTTAAAGACGGAGGTTAATCCACAAGAGGGCGCTATTTCAGGCAATTATGTATTGGCTATCAGGTAGACTAAAAACCACGAGCACAGACTTGGAACCAAGTCTATGGAGGATCAGACCCTGGCATTGGCAGAGGTAGCCGGGACATAGACGGGGGTGTGCAAAGAACTGTGGCCCGCTAGCCGGAACAGTGGCGGGGTCTTTGCCGAGGTTGTACCATTTGTTTCCCCGCCCTACCGGGACAATAGCGAATCGTGGAGTGTGTGACAAATGCCCTGCATGCCGGTCGGAGCCGGGATGCGCCTGGATCGTACGGGGGTTGTTATAAATGCCCCGCATGCACAAAAACCGGATGCGGGGCCGGGATCATGCAGGGGATGTACAAAAACAAGTGCCCCGCCCGGCCGGGCATGTAGCGGGGCATGAATGACAGGGACTGTGACGCCAAGCTATTTTTACATCCCCAGCTCCCCCAGGGCCGGGATTACATTTGATATGTGCATAATACCTTTATTCAGTCAATTGATTATGTCGTGCTTGGCGTGCACGTGCTTGGCGTCACAATTTCAGTCTTTTCCTAACTTGTTCAAGTTATTTTGAATGAGTTTCCATACGATTGTAGTCTACCCAATGTGTTTGTTTTAACCCTCAAAAATGTAAACTGCACTTTTCCATGTCATTGTTGAATTGCAGGGTGTTCGTCTAGCAAAGTACTTCGAAACGCTTGTGCGGTCAGAAGCAATGTTTGAGATTCCTGTTGATTGCAACTTGAGTCTGGTTGTATTTCGACTTAAGGTAAGGTGTCGCGCAATGTCGATCTCTCATGCGAATTAGAATAGCTCTAGACGTGAGATCAACTTGAACAAAATTTATATTATTGACTTTTAGTTGTAGAAAGGTAAACGAGTGCGTAATGATTACATATAAATTAGTGGATCTCAATTTAAAAAATGTGTCATAATGTAAAAAAGCCCTAAAGCGCCTAGGAATCAAAACAAACACTGTGGCTTCACAATGCGGACTCGGTTTTGTAACCCCACACAAACGTGAATTATTACATGCAAAACTTGGCATCTCTGAAATGAAAATTAAGCTGATTAAAATGTCAGAAAGCAGCGGTTTGTGGAAATATTACAGTGTTGATGAAGAAGAGGTGTTTCTTTCAAGCATTCCTGATGCGGGTGATGTCAGCTCAAATGACCAGGGGAGTTCTCGAGAAAAGGGACAGGACAAAACTACATACAGTTTATGCCAACGTTCGCGGAGCTGAGCCACTCGGTTCGAACAACTGGCAGCACAAGCGAATGCAAAATGTAGTTTGTGTCAATTTCGTGCCTCAGCCGCGCATTTTGTATTTGTGTGTGCATACTTTAGTTCAGATGTTGCATTGCGCAAACTTATAAATTGGCTTGAGCGAATTTTTAGAATGGCCCTTTTCAAAGAGTGTGCCCAACAACATGTTAACAGTAATCAGGTATGATGCCTTTTTGAGACCCTTGTCTTTTTAGACTGAATTTGTGTCACCAGTAAATTATTTATGTCGAATAGTAGTTTTATGGATCACGGTTGGTATGAGTAAATGGAAACCATAAAATAGTCAAATGCCAGTGACTAGGAGTAAAAAAAAAAAATGATAATTTGAAGAAGAAAAAAATCACTTCAGGAATAATTTGATTTCTTGAGAGCACGACTTGTTTTCGAAATAAAATTTTAGCTTTTGCAATGGCAATAATTTGGTGAGTTTAAAATAGTTTTGAAAATTTACTATAACATTTTTGTAGCGTTTGCAAAGGCAACAGTTTCCGAGCGCACAATCTAATTTATTTGAAGCGTTCAAAACAAAAGTTGAGAGGACGATTCGATTTCGCAATAACTGTTTCAGCTTTCGCACTGGCAATCCATTATTCTGAGCGCACAAAATTAAATATTTTGAGCATTCGAAATGAAAGAAAATAAATTGTTGGCGCACAAAAAGATTTCGCAATAATTTATATCCACTTCTAGCAATAATTTATTTCCAGATAAGCGTTCAAAAAGATTTCATGCAAAATGATTTAAAATGCAATTTGGATCAAAATCAATTTGGTGAGCAACAAATTGATTTTTGAGGGCTCAATATAAATTATTTTGAAATTGAATTTTTTATGTTTTCAGTAATTGTTTTCATACCATTTTGTCCCCTTGTGGTGCTCCCTATAGTAACAACGTACTCTTAATCTATGACAACTTAGCAATTATTTAAGATTTTATAAAATAAATTGTCGTTGATCCCTTCTTCATATAAACCATTCAAGGACCATTTTGACAACTTAAGATCCTTTCGAGAGCTTTTAACAAACATCGCCGCATTCTTCGGAAAATGAAAGAAAAATAAACTCAGGACTCTTTTTGCTGATTCTGGAATCCACCGACAGCACATTTGCTCGGCATGATACTAACTTACACAAGTCGTTAAAACAAAGTTTGAAGAAATAGGAAACGATCCAAAGAAAGCAACCAGTAAATGCATAGAGACGAATACTAACAATCTTCACCAGTCCGCGTTGTGACGTATTGGTTCCGAAAATACAAGGGGGCCGCGAACGGCGATAAAAAACTCTAGTTCAAAAATTGAAAATTTCCGATCAAATTTTAGCAAAATTACAGTGCAGAAAATTTTAATTTTACGACCAAATAATAAATAACACACACAATAAACAAATACAAAGGGTCAAATTTGTTTGAGTGATTTCGTTCAAGTTGATCTTAAAGTAAACTACTTCCCTTGATATAAATTACAGGGGAAGAACTTCCTGACAGAGGAGTTGCTACGTCGACTCAATGGAAGTGGTAAACTTTACGTTGTACCTGCGGCGATTAACAACCTTTACGTGATCAGGTTCACTGTAACATCTCTGAATACTACAACCGATGATATACTGAACGACTGGCGGCTTATCTGCAGCACAGGCAAAGCAGTTCTACGGAGTGTAAGTCCACTGAGGCGTCGTCTTGCATCATGGCCCGAAGCAGCAGCGTTTGAAGCAAGGCCAGATGTGTACATGGCTTTGTATTCAGAATCAAAGATGGCTGCATTGTCAATACCAGAAGGTGATGGCTACTCAAGTGATACTGACGGAGTAGATCCAAAGAAGAGTCCAAGCCGATTCCCTCGTAAACCATTTATCAAGGCCGACAAAGTATCACCTGAATCAAGTTACAAATCAGAAGAAAGTATCAATTGTTTGGAATACAGTCTGATGACCAACGGTCATTCTTCCAATCATGACGATGACCTGGTTGAAAGCGATGACGAAGTGTTTGGTCACATCACCAAAGGTCCACCACAGGATTGCTCTAAACTGCAAATAAATGGTTTATCAACTGGCTTTTCAAAACGTGCCGCCATCAAGTCACATAAATGCAAAGCCAGTGGAACCAGTGGCCTTGACATCGGTCGTCGTGAGAAGCCAGCTGATTTGTCAGTTGCCAGTAGAGGGCGTTTTGGTGCACTTAGTGTCACCAAAGAAAGCACGTACAACGGAGTTG
This sequence comes from Evasterias troschelii, assembly GCA_032357145.1. Lineage (NCBI taxonomy): Eukaryota > Metazoa > Echinodermata > Asteroidea > Forcipulatida > Asteriidae > Evasterias > Evasterias troschelii. Next base: position 4,579,494 of record JAUELU010000042.1, on the reverse strand, counting down.
TGAATATCTGTCATTGTTCAGCCAAACCAGACCATACCGATTCTGTTGACAAGTAGACAGTTTTGTAGTCATTACAGTAGCAAACCACTGCAGTTGGTAAAATTGTGTCTAAAAGGGTCTTTCCAAAGCTTTACATGCTTTGTTTTTACTGGAAAATGTGCTTGACATGTCACTTGCCGCCTATATTTTAAATCTGTTAAAGAACATTTCAGTATTTTGAAACTCGTCTCATCTGATAATAATTATAGAAATTATAACAATAATAAAAATGGTGCAAATTGTTATTGAGTTGACAATTGTATTTGACCAATTATTTTTGACAAACTGTTGCTTAATATCATTCTTAATATTGTAAAAAACTATTGTGATACATGTCTTAAACTACCATACTTCATATTGCTTTCAAAGTCATGTAAAATACAAAGGTTATTTGGCTCAAGTAGTTATCATCATATTTGGAGTAAATCGTTTCAAATTACAGCTGCAATACCATTTCTTTTGATGATCTGTGTGCATCGTTCATGAATAAAGTATTAGAATTTCAACAAACTTTGAACTGTTTGTAACCACAGTTCAGAGAAGGACTTGCTGATCTAGGCGTTTTTCACTTGAGAAGCTGTCTTTAGAAAGTCTACGTTCATTTTAAAAAACGCTAAACGACAAGGTTCTAAACTAAAGAAAAATACGTTTATGTACTTGTGACATGTTCAGACTCCTTTGATGTAACAAATACATAGATCAATATTATACATAAAAATATACTGACACAAACAAAATACAAACAGTTTAATTATGAAATATCAAAAGCCAAATAAATGCATTTTTTTAACTTCACATTATTCCAGTCTCAGTACAGTGTATGAAAAACTTTACAAAATTAAACCATAAGATCTTACAACCATAAGCAGACAATTGGGTTAAATACAACCACTAAAATACTAAAGTGATGTATGCAAATAACCAGGAAACCAGCTCTTCAAGGTCACACATCAAACAATGTCCTTAAAAGGGTTCATGTAAACTGCAATCTCGTTCCAATGGGTGTGCCATTTCCCAAGCATGCATTGTGCCTCACAACCCCCGGCATTTATGTATTATATGTGAAATGTTTAAAGAGACACGTTGTCTTCGTATCTCATGAAATTTTACTGTTTTTAGGTATTCCTTATCCTGATTAAGAGTTGTTCTTGCAATAAAACACCTTTAATATGTAATAATTAGTGAATGACGATTACCAAAGACAACATTGGCCTCTGACCCCTCGACATCTTTCCCGCGAAACGTATATGTATTTCCAGCCGTAAATACCATCGACCATGTAATGGCAAAGTGTGCGATGAACAGTAGTTAGGCTGTTGCCGTATCCAGTGGCCTGGTAAAACTATCAGATGAACACTGGGTAACATACAACTCTCTACCTCTGAAGCTAGCAAATTGCCAGCCGCATATTCGCGGAATAACCAGCCACATATTCTGGAAAATAGAACACATGCAGTGCAGGGAGGTGAGTATATTGCTCATCTGTTCACCTCCCTGTGTTGCATGTTTTCTATTTTCGGAATATGTGGCTGGTCATTCCGCGAATACGCGGCGTAGCTTCAGGTAGCTCGGTTTGTGTGAAAACACATACACCGTTCATATTTCAAAATGGATCGCCACAAAAAACATTCTTAAGACGTGTCCAAAATTCTTAAGACGTGTCCAAAAAGAGGAAACCTCGTTATACGTGGTAAGAAAAATGTCACGGGACTAACCGAGAGAAACAACCGGTGTTGTTTATACCACTATGTTTATTGTGGACAGGAGGGATGAGGACTAGACACGGCACATCACAGCAGCACTCTGATCATCGTTTTACCTCGACTGGAAATAAGACTAGTAGGAACACGTCGGCCATTTTTGACTCCCATAAAGGCGGACCATGTTAGTTCACGAATAAAAGGAAAATCACACAGTTTTGAGGAATGTTTGTGTGGATCATTATACTCTACTTTAAAAACATCTTTCCGACCGTGTTCATTTCACATCAAACACTTCTTATCGCCCAATGAGCGCCCAATCCGAAGACAACGTGTCCCTTTAAGGCATGTGGTCTATCCACCTTAATGTGCTTGAGCGCGCATAGGCGCACTCGGGCACATTCATCAAAAGAGGGACCAAGTCATGAGTAACTGGTCCTTTCTCATTATTCTACTATTGTCACAATGTTTCACTGTATGTACAGTTTAAAGTGACCGCATGAAATTTAATTATTTTTGAAGTGGGTTCGAGTAAAAACAATTAAGGAATTTCTAATTTTTAAATTGTTATTATTATAATTACTGTAATGTTACTTCTTTTTGTTTGTCTATCTTTATGGTTTTTTTATTTTTTTTATTGTAGTATTAGTGTTTGGGGATGCCTGGGTATGAACAGTGAGTCACTTTATACGTATCTCTTATAAGCATAGGGATTTGCATGTACAATCCAAATAAATACTCTGATTGTTGGACTATAAAAAAGTGTTCATATAAAGGGATACGTAGTTTTAAACAAAATGAAGGTAACCCTAATAAGTATTTAAAACTACACAGCTTCATGTGTTTTTTGTCGTCTGCAACGTCTGTGAATAGATAAATATAAAACATCAACCCTTTCGGTAAAGATATGTCACTAATTTCTCTTTAGCCGTATGTAAGTTTATGACAAACACAACATGTTTAATATGTATTTATTATTGGATACTATAATTATATAAACTATGTAAGTTCTTAAATGTATATAGACAAGAAGGGTCTATAATAATTATGTTGTTATTCGTCTCCCATTATCTATTTGAATTCGGTCAAAGCTGTTTTTGACCGCAAGTGTGTGCAAGTTTAATCTTTCGCAATTGTTATACTGAATGTTGTAATGGAGACTACTAAAGGTAATGTTAAACAGCCCAAACCCAAATTTGTCAACCAGTAATTCAAATTGTTAGATGAAGGCCCGATTTATGTTCCAACTTGTTGAAAAGGGGCACGTTGTGTATAGAATGTATTTATTTAATAAGGATAAATTATTAGTTTTAACATAATTTAATATTACGTTAAAACGTCCTGAAATTATGTTTTATAAATACCCGTTGTCAATTGGATTAAATCAGACCTACCGCAAATAATTCCAGAAATGTCCATATGTATTATTGACTCATCAAGACAAGCCCCAAGAATAACACACACAAAAGCGACAGACAAATACAACTTGGCAAAATATATATCTGGGAACAATTAAGGCACCTGCGTATTATTATACTATACATGGTAAAATGGGGACGGGGAGTGAAGGGTTAATTGCGTAATACTGTCTGTCATGAGGAGTAGAGTTTTCCAAATGTGAAATTCAATCGGTCTACCAAGGTTCGCCACCAATCAATACATTAACACTAACAAAACTTTCAAATGAAGTGGTTCGTCATGAAAGTTCGTCAGCCTCTTTTATTATCCTTTGCACAATATACACGATTTCGTAAATCATCTTGGCAGAGTAACGTTTTCAATACCTACTGAAAGCGGTTGAGAACGGGAAAATGTTGAATGTAAGCAAAGAACTTTAGCGACCTTTAGGCCTACTGCCCAAATTTTAAATTGTAAAATTTAAGAAAAAGTAAAACAAAGGTTGAGTTGTTTACAATATTTAACTTTGATACGTCTGATGAAAGTAAAACAACTACAAAGATCGGGTTATTTATTTAGTTTATTTCAGGAACCGTTCTCCTCTACTCCTGGAAGACCTTTATACTCATGTTTAGGCACATTTTCCCCCTAAATTTAGCCCAACGAAGACAATTTGAGTTCCTTTAAGACAAAATTTCGCTAGAGGGGGAGGGCAAGAATTAGTAAAACCCGAATAAGTGCAATGACCCCCACAACATTATTTCCCTTGTTGATTTAACAATATTTCAAATTAAAACAGAAGCAGAACTGTCACCATGGATTGTTTTATGTTTTTATGTATTTATTTTCTTTTGGTTGGGGGCAAATATAAATTTGACTTATTTATTTATTTATTATTCATAGTCAATTCTACTCTAGCATTACTTTTAAAATTGCACAAAAATATCATGCAACAAAAAGACGCAAGTGACCACTTGTGGTGACAAAATTATCCTAGATCAACCGCTTTCCGCAGACTTTTGGTTGAAAGGTAGTGCTGTAAAAAGGGGCAAAAATAAAGAACTGGTGGTTTAACAACCCAGTGTCGCAATAATTTATAGGGCCTATATGTTCTAACAATCTTCAGGAAAAAGAGTAGGCCTAGACTCCGATGCTGTTTATAAAATGCCTCGGTCGTTGCTTCGAATTCCTCCCGAGTATAGGCTAGTGGACTTTCTGAAGGCCTCGGATAGCATGATACTATATCAGTTTAAGGGTAAACCAGAACAATAATCCTGAAGCATTATTACATAAAATGTATGATGTCCCCGCTGCTAATTACACGGTTCGAACTGGCCTACGGACACTGGTATCTTCAGGTGGCCTATGCTCTAAAAACGTGCTGATATGATTTGTTTTCCCCGCAGGACTTGGAAAGCACTGACAACGAGTAGATTTCAAGGTCAAACACTGCACATATTTTTACATTGCAAAAACACTAACAGGGATGTTAAATTGATTCTTTCCGTTATCTATTTGTGACAACGGTGTTGATTATCCCCCTTTACAACATTGTTTGGAAAATTTACACTGGTCGGTGTTTTCACATAAATATACAAAGAGAATCAAACTAGCACCCCAGGTTTGCAGTGTATGTCCAAAAACATTAGGTCATACGGGCCAAAACCCGGATACAGCTCATAAAAAGCTGATTTTTTAGGAAAGGTCCAGGAATGTGCCCAGAATGACATACTTAAAGTCCTAAAACACCGATACAGCTCTTTCCGAAATCCAAGAGGGCGTCCAAACTGGCCTCCATTTTCAATTTTTATCATAACTATGCAACCAGATGCTATAAATAACAATAAAGTATCGTATTGTAAGTTTTGAGCCACAAGGAATCCTATAAAATTATTATGTTGAGATTTTGTAACTCATAAGTATCAAAAACCAAGATTGCCGCCATTTTCTTGACATGCTGTAAACACAAAATTAAGTGTAAAAAATAGGTTTTGAGTCACAAGGAATCCAATAAAACAATTATTTATAGAGTTTAGAACTCAATAAAATCAAATATGGCGTCAAGAATGGCCGCCTTTTTAATTCTTTTCATAGCCATGCAACCAGACATGCTTTAGAAACAGAAGTGTCTAGACAGGTTTTTTGACGCACAAGGAATCCAATGGAATCAATATTTTGAGATGTTAAACCAAGATGGCAACGAAAATGGCAACGAAAATGGACCCCATTTTAAATTTTTTACAAATTCTTTCTTGCCACTAGACGTAAACAAATGCACATAAACTGTCCAAATATATATTTTATGCCACGGTGAATACGATAGAATAATTGTTTTTTGAGTTTAGAACTCATGAGTCAATCAGTACCACTCAGACAGTCGACATATATAGGCCTATGAGTGCCAAAGAACCATCAAGTCCTTTAAACTAAAAGTCCTATAAAACAAGAGATCAACTTAGCAAGATGAGGGGTCGGAGGTAGTGAAGGCTCCCTGGTGCAGCCCTACCTAGTATGAGTCCGTGTGCTGATTGCTTGACAAATACAACACGGCAAGTGAGGGATTATCCCAAGGTAGGGAATCTGAGATGTTGGTACTGTAGATCTGTTCACTTCTGAGGGTGAATCAGAAGCTGCACAAATTTCTGAAACCAGGACTGGCGTGGCCAGAATGGACCTCATGATAAGAATCACTCTGCAACCAGGGCTGGCACGGCCAGAATGAGGCTATAACTTATAAGGATCATTCTGCAACCAGGGTTGACACGGCCCCCATATGGGAAATTAACGTGTGCTGGAGAGGGATGATTCAAAAGAGGGCGCTTTCAAAAGAAGTTTGTACACACTCTCCATATGGGGGGGACAGAATCTCCGGGGGACAGAATCTCCGTCCACACCGACACCGGCGGTGAGGCTGTACAAACCGGCGGTTGGACTACCCGCACCGGCGGTGTGGCTACCCATCCCGGCGGTTGGACTGCATCCACCGGCGGTGAGGCTACCCATCCCGGCGGTTGGACTGCATCTACCGGCGGTGAGGCTACCCATCCCGGCGGTTGGACTGCATCCACCGGCGGTGAGGCTACCCATCCCGGCGGTTGGACTGCATCCACCGGCAGTGAGGCTACCATACTGGCGATTGGACTGCCGCCACCGGCGATGATGTTTGTTTGATCTCGAGCCTCTGGTTATTACCAGCTGACCTTTGGCTCACAAGCCCAGCTGATTCTTTTTTAATGCCATTGTGTTGGCGACAGGGTTTGGATACTCCGCTTGAACGTGTTGCAGACTCACACAATTCCAGCATCCTGGCTTCTAACTCTTAGATTTCCTTTCGGACCTCAGTTGACGCTGTTGGGCATCCATCATTTTATGCAACGTATTAGTTAGGTCATCAATGGTAGAGGGGCACCCGCCGCCTTTTTTGTTAGTTCCGGTAGCAACACACGTGATTGGCCAACTTTCTCTGCCTTGTGCCATGCCTCCGCTTCTGCCACGATTTCCACCGCCACAATATGGGTACGCTCTGCGAACTAACTTTCTTATAGACTGTGCAAGTCTCGCGCGCATTCGAACTTCCGGGACCATAGTGGTCCCAACCATATGGAGTTTTACTTGGGTGAGATTTTGTTTCGTCAATTTTTTTTAATTTAACGTAGTTTATGACCTAGAAAAGTAAACGTGTCGTTTGGAATGTAATACTAAGTGATAACAAAATATGAAAGTAAAACCAATTCAACTATATAACGAAGAAAACCCAAGAAGTAAACTTGACCTCAGCTTCCGGTTTTGCAAAAAATTAAGAAGTTTGTGCTCGCCTCCGATCATAAAACTTACGTAAACGCTTGTTTTGGATGCGCAATTATAATCCCCAGATGCTGTAATTGCAAAGCAAACACTTTTCATTGCAGTCTATGGTTGTTGAGGTGTCAGCATTCTCTTTAAACTGCGATACGGGTCCATTTAAGACCCGTTTGACCTTCACGAATCTGCGTAAGGGGTTTCTAAAAAGTTAACATCAAATAGGCATCCTTGTCCCAGAGTTTTATATTTTTGTTTAATATTAATATACACACTATTGTGATTTTTTTTTCAAAAGCTTAAAACTTTTAATAAAATTGTAATTTTTTTTTTTTTGGTACAGATTTTGTCATGAGATATAATTTAAAACAAAGGTCTAACTTCAGAAATAAAAATGTGTTTCGTTTGACGTGTTTTCAAGTTCGGATACACGCGAGACTTGCACAGTCTATTGCCAGTCTGAGTTCAGCCACAGTCTCTCCTGAGTGTCTTTTCCGCGAGGTCAGCTCGGCACTATATGGCGTATCCGATGTCTCTCTGTGCCGAACCGTCGTTTTAGAACTTGGACTGTCACTCCTTTGGTAAAGGGCAAGCCACTTCAAGCGCATGCCCTTTCAGTGCCACCAATAAGGAGACAGCCATTCTGTTGGTCATTCCATTCGTTAATTTGTCCCAGTCTCTCGAAGTGAACATTACAGTCTTACATGCAAAAGGAACCATCAAACTCACAAGCCTTTATCCTCGAGGTCAGCTTGGTGTTTACCACACTCACAGGACGACGGGCCGCCCAAATCAAAGGACTACCGCCTTTCGGGGTTTCCGTGTGTTCATCGGCGGCCCCTGCGTCCACGGAGCTCACAACCAGCGCTAACCACGGGGAGAAGGAAAGGAGATTTGTGGTGCCTTAAAGGCACTGAACACGTTTGGTAATAAGGGTTATTTGCATTCCGCGGCCATCTTGAAAATAGGCGAAAATAGCGCCACCAACTGGCATGCAAAAGCCAGTTGAGGGGAACACATTGCCCAGACTCTCCACGTAAAAGCATACAGCTTCAGTTTGCAGAGGTAAGTTCCTTCTTGATTTTGCAATTTCTCCTCGATCTTCCTTCTGTAAATGTCAGTTTTGGAGCCTGCATGGTAACATTCAACCCTAACAGCATGATTTTTGGCTGATTTCTTTGAGTCAGGACAGAAATGTGGATCGAAAATCGAGTATGAAACTTTGAAAGTGTTGTTTCAATTTGTTTTGGGGCAAACTTGGGTTGGGGCCATATTATGATTACTTAGCTTAGGTCATACTTAGGCTAACCAGTGAACGATTTCCCTTGTACAGCAGAGTAAATTGCTACACAAAATGTATCAGTTGCTACTCAAAAATCAGGATTTGCTACTCAATATTAGCATTCAGTGTGCACACAAAAATTCGGTCAAAATATTTTGCTATGCAAAATTACTGGATGAAATCGTTCCCTGCTAACATTGCCATTGTTACATGACAAAATTTGAAACAAGTTAGGATTATAGATCGATCAAAATTAAAGAAATGCATGCAGTTGAACTAATTTTTCCCCACATTTTATTTCTGGCAGAGAAATTCAGTACAGAGTAACATAGCTAAAGTCGCAAATTTTGTTGTTGTTTTTGTTGTGAACTTTGTAGCCAACTTCACATAAACTAAATGCAGGATATGAACATGTTTGTCACTTTTTTGTTCTTCTCAGGTCGACCTGCCAAGTTTTGGTGTCCCAGAAAACTGCAGCTCAAGGACCAATTTCTAATGGTTTTAATGAAGCTGCGCCTGGCCTTGCTGAATGGAGATTTGTCTGACCGATTCCAAATATCAACTAGCCGTATATTCATGACTTGGATTAAAACCTTTGGCCGAGGAGTAAAGGAAGGCAGTGACCATGCTCGGGCAAGAAAACATCAAAGCCAATCTTCCGCAATACTTTCAGAAGCACTACCGGCAGTTGCGTGGAGTTTTTGGCTGTACACTAAGATTTTCCTACATCATCAACGTAACCTAGAGATACAAGCCATGACTTATTCAGACTACAAGTGAAGTCACACAACGCTGCTAAGATACTTGTGTGTATCACTCCCTGTGGGAGAGTTATATAGTTTTGGGTCCAAAGCATTGAGGAAAAAGTGGGGCAGAACCTCAGATTCGTCCACAGTGACACACACCTTTTGACTAAAAACTTAATTTTCTGAAAAAATTAGGCTAAATATTAGCATTGTTTACTTGTAAAAGGCCTTACGCCTGATTAAACATGAGAAGGTCCGAACTGTCACATTGGTTATTTTTTAGTGCCTTCATAAAAGTTTTGATGCATCAAGCTGATTGTTTGTACATGTTGTTTGTAGCTCACTAACTCCAGTCATGTATTGGTAAAACAGTGCATTTCTGAATAGAAAGTTACTATTGATCACAACTTCAATTTTACAATTTGGTAACATGTTTTGCAAACAATCAGAAATTCGTAAAATCAAATTATTCCCCGTTGTATATATGAATGCATGATTTACTTTTTGAACCAAAGATTGGTTTACTATGACCTGGTTTTTGAGAGTTTGTATAATAAATGAGTCAAAGTCTGTCCTCAGAAAAGACAACTTATACAAGCACTGAATAATGACGATTCAGATTTGTTTTCTTTCTAAATGCAGGAATATGTATAGTCATATGAAAAAAAGTGTTACACCAATCTTTCTTTATCAACAATTTTTTGGTTACATGTATTTTAAACCCAAAAAGGTATTTGACTATGTGCACATTGTACATGTAATCTTTCTATAAATTTGAACAAAGAAACCGACTCGATAGTGATACACTGCATTTCTTTCATTTATTTTTGTACGTCTTACAATTTGAACAGTACCAATAATCAAGTCAGTTTCTCTTGTGGTTGGATGACTGGAGTCTCCATAGTCCAAGCTGCAAATGACAATGCCACCAACTTTTTTCTTTGTGCCACTTACACTGGCAGTCCCCATTTTCACAAATACGCCTGCATTAGTTCCCTTTTGCCCAAGAGGGTAAAAGTCTCCAAGACTCTCTGCAGCTGCACTAGCGGTACTCATTGTTGCTCAGCTTATTAACAACATAAAAATATAATAATATTTTAAACAATCAGGTTAATGGTCTGTATCATTTAATAAAACAAAAGTGGGAGCCCTAATTAAATGTACACAGAGTCGAAGCCAATCCACACCTTCCAAAGTGAATGAGAGATCTCACAGTCACACGTACGGGAATTAAAATATAATGGAGATCAATGGAATAACCCTTATAGACCTTTCCATTGTTGATAAACAAAGTGCGCCGGCATGGTCGGCCGAATGTTAGCAAAACATTCAATCGTGTTAAAAAATGTTGTGACCAAATTCAACATTTTCTGTAA
>JAUELU010000042.1:4527085-4543795 GCA_032357145.1 Evasterias troschelii | reverse complement strand
GCTCGGTCCATTAACAGCGGCCAGCCACCAACCCGGTCATTACCACGCAGTGAAGACCGGCTACCCACACTGTTATTGCCTAATTATTTATTCAAAGCTTTGTTTATATTATTTTTAAACAAGAATTAATTTCTTTTCGGAACAAAACAAAATGCACACAAGCGCATGTAAAGATGTTCATTTTCTACCATTTTGTTTCCTTTGGTTTTATATGTAAATCATGCCTTTTCAAAGCGATGATTATTATTTAATTTCTGAGATTACATAGCGCCCAATGGTATGCATGCTTTCAGGACCAAAAATATTGTTTGTGGACGCCTAAAAAGATTCGCCAAATACAATTCACAATTCACGATAATCAAATCACTTTCAGCTGGGCAGGGGTAAATATTATCTTACAGTGAAGACCTATTTTATATGATGGTTGAATGTGGCTTTGAGAATTTATGTTATTAAACAAATGTGTTCATGAAAGACATATTAACCCTTGTGGTGTACGTCTGTGTTGTTTTAGTTAATTTTTTTAAATTAAATAATCGTAATGGGTTTTTTAATTTTGTTTTATAAAGTAAGTAGAAAATATTTAATAGTTATTTTCAAGGGCATAACAATACCCAACTTTAAAACAGCTGTTAAAATTAAAGCAATCAAAGGGGATTCAATGATTAATGTTTGTTATGTTTTATTTAATAAGAAACATACAAAGACACACAAAAGCAAAAATACTCGAGTTGAACATGTGCTCACATTTTTTCAGTTGAAATGTATTGCCTAACACATTTTTCAAAAGTGAACACAAATATTTTGAATAATACAACTGCACTTATAGAGCCATACAGAGTTCCGATTAAAAATTGTAGTGCAGACAGTTGTTTCATGTAGGCTTCACCGGTACGCATACTTTCAGTGTGCCTTGAAAACAGGTCAAACTCCAAACAAATGGCGCTATTGAATGCATCGAAGATGTATGTGCACATTTATCCTGTTTTTTAATAGATGTTTACATACTTAATAAACAATGGAAGGTTATTAGGACATCAGTTGATACAATTGCAGTAGTTAATTTTCCAATTCAAAGAAATAAATAATAATAGGTAAAATAGCAATTACTTCCTGTCAACCACATGTTTATTAAAATTTTCGGACCGAGTTAGCTTCGGACCGAGTTGGCTTCGGACCGAGTTGACTTTGGACCGAGTTGGTTTCGGACCGAGTTAGTTTCGGACCGAGTTGGTTTCGGACCGAGTTGGTTACTCCGTACCACCATGCGCTAAGCGTGCTGATTGGTCAGTTGCTTTTGCAATATGCTTGTCTTTTAACAAATTTCGCGCGAGAAAAGAGAATGTGTTCTTGTGGCTTTGTAAGAGCTAAGCGACATTTTGCAAAATCCTCCTTGCTCTAAAATTGTGGTATGGCAAATCCCCCTCGCGATCCACCCAGATAACATTCATACGTTGGGCCAACGTTGGTATCGGGTCGGCAACGTTGGCGTTGGTATTGTGTCAGCTTTTGGCGTTGGCCCCATGTTGGCACACTACGTTGCCATGATCGGCATTGGCATTATGTTTGTTTCTGACGTTGGGCCAATTTTGGATCTAGGTCGGCAGAACCACATTGGTTTTACGTTGGCAATCAACGTTCAACCAATGTGTTTTTTAATAAAAAAGACAATGATTGGCATTGTGTTGGGGTTTTGATGTTGGGCCAATGTTGGCTCTAGGTTGGCATTACCACATTGGTTTTACGTTGGCGATGAATAATGAACCAACGTTGGTTAATGGTTGAAAAGCAATATCGGCATTGTGTTGGTTTCCGACGTAAGACCAATGTTGGCTCTAGGTCAGTATTATCACATTGGTTTTACGTCGGCACTCGATGTTGAGCCAACATTGGTTATTGGTGGAAAAGCAATATCGGCGTTGTGTTGGTTTCCGACGTACAACCAATGTTGGCTCTAGGTCGGATTATCACATTGGTTTTACGTTGGCGATGAATGATGAATCAACGTTGGTTTTTGGTGGAAAAGCAATATCGGCATTGTGTTGGTTTCCGACTTAAGACCAATGTTGGCTCTAGGTCGGTATTATCACATTGGTTTTACGTCGGCACTCGATGTTGAGCCAATGTTTGTTATTGGTTGAAAAAGCAGTATCGGCATTGTGTTGGTTTCCGACGTAAGACCAATGTTGGCTCTAGGTCGGTATTATCACATTGGTTTTACGTCGACACTCGATATTGAGCCAACGTTTGTTATTGTTGAAAAGCAGTATCGGCATTGTGTTGGTTACGAATGAAAAACCAATGTTGGCTCTACGTCGGCATTACAACATTGGTTTTACATCGGCAATCAGTGTTAAGCCAACGTGGGTTATTTTTTAAAAAGAAATATCGGCATTGTGTTGGTTTCTGATCTAGGACCAATGTTGGCCCTAGGTCGGCGTTATCACTTTGTTTTTACGTCGGCACTCAATGTTGACCCAACGTTTGTTATTGGGAGGAAAAGCAATATCGGCATTGTGTTAGTTTCTGATGTAGGATCAATGTTGGCTCTGTGGTCGGCATTATCACATTGGTTTTTGCCGGCACTCAATGAGTAGCCAATGTTGGTTATAAGTGGAAAAGTTACAGAGGCTTTATGTTAGTTGCCAACTAAGAACAAATGTTGGCTATATGGCAGCATTATTACATGGGTTTCATGTGAGCGATCATTGTGGAGCCAACCTTTGTTTTTGTTGGCATTGTGTTGGTTTCCGACGTGACCAATGTTGGCTTTAGGTCGGCATTATCACATTGGTTTTATGTCGGTTAAGGAATATCGGCTTGTGTTAGTGACGTAGGACCAATAATTGCCTTGGGTCGGCAACATCACCATGGTTCAGCGTTGGCGATCTTCGTTAAGACAATGTAAGTAGCATTTAAGCCTTTAAATTGGGCAAACGTTAAAGGGACGCGTTGCCCTGTATCGGACGAGTTGGTCTATAAAAAGCGTTTGTAACCGTTTGTTATAAAATGCATATAGGTTTAAAAGTAGAATACAATGAAATTGCGTGGTTTTCCTTTAACTTTGCAAACTATGCACGGTCGGCCACATAAATAGCCGACCGTGTTAGTTGACGATGTAAAAGGAAAACAACACAATTTCGAGGCATAGTTGTCAATAGATTATTGTATTCTACTTTAACAACATCTTTCTAACCATATGCATTTTATAACAAACGGTTACAAACGCTTTTTATAGACCAACTCGTCCGATCCAATGCAACATGTCCCTTTAACAGTTGATCAACAATGTTGTGGTCGGCATTATGACAGTTTGTAACATTGTTGGTTATTGATTGGGTAACATCGTACATCAGTCCTCAAATGGCAATTTGAGGACAACTTACATTGAGTCATTATTGGAGATTGATAGGAACAATTCGGCATCCTCATTGATTGCCAGTCATCATTGGGACAACATGGCAACACAGTGTTGATCACAATTGTTGGTGTTGTTGCTGTTTTTGTTTTTGTTTTTTTGTTCAGTAATCTGACAAAGATTTGAAACGGAAAATGTTGGAGTTGTGTTGATATGTTGCAGCAGTTATGTTGGCTAATGTAGGCGGTCTTCATACGTTGGCAAATTATGTTTAGGAAATTATGTTCCGAAATTGGATAAAACTTGTGTTTACATTTGATTTTGGCTCATTGTCGACAAACATTTTGTACAAGAATCACACTAAAACAATATGCAGCAGGGGCTATGACTAAATGTGGTTAAGTCTACTGGGCATGATTGGACTGTCTTTACATAGTTTGCTTGGTTTTAAAACAAGTTTGGTGGTCAGAATCATTGCTAGCGTTGAAGTGATTAAAGGTGTCACAGTAAAATGCCAGTAATCCCGAAAATCATACACAAAGAAGTCAGTACGTTAAGCCAACGTTGGGACAACGTTGAATAAATTATGCAAATTTGTGGGTGTGACTTAGAAGTGTGTAATTTTTCTTTGACAAAATTAAAACAATTTGGTTGAGTTTAGAAATTTCCAAGGCAAGTTTTTGTACTTTTGTGAATAATTCGTCTGTAAGAAAATATGAACATCAAAAATACAAAGAAACATTTTTCATTCCAATATGTGAATTAAGAAAGTAAACAGTTTTAATCAAAAAGGTGTAAACCATGACTGGAAAGTCTGTGGATCCTGGACTATATAAATACAAGACATGCAATGCACACGGGTTTATGGGCTTGTATAGGTTGTAGTGAGTTAGGATGTATTTAGGTATTAGTATCATAAATTAATTGTAAATATATAACTAACTGATAAGTATAAATTAATATACACTAATTACTTGAATTAATTACACAGGGCGTTAACTGCATTAACAGAAAAGTAAACTGTAAATCATTTTTTTAGAGTGTTGGTACGTTGGCCCAACGTTGGGCCAATGTTGGGCCATTATTAACGTTGGCCCAACGTAACGCCGATGAGCAAAAGTACGTTGGGCCAATATTGGTAATCAACATTGGACCAACATTAATATTTCGTTGGTCCTACGTTGGCCAATGTTTACGTTAGGCCAATTTTAACATTGGCCCAACGTAACTCCAATGAGCAAAAGTATGTTGGGCCAATGTTGACGGCCAACGTTGGCCCAATGAAACTGTCATAGCATGTACCGTTGACTCAGTTAGCACGAAACCCGACTTGAACCAAGTCTAAATATGATGGGTATAGTCTCAGGGCGACAGAATTCCCTATGACACTAGTCTTGGTTCCAAGACCAAGCATCATGGTGTTTGCTCGGTACACACAGAACCAGTAACGTTCGTCGTCGTGCATACACCGTGCACGTTTGTAAAGAACTAGTCACAGCGCCCTCTTTTTTCTATTCTTTACAAACGTGCACGGTGTATACATGCACGTTGGTACTGATTCTGTGTGTACCGAGCATGGTCTTGGAATGACACCGGCCATGCGCGTGTGGGTCGTCGTCTACACACATTTCCAACGCTGTCGATCTCTGTTGTTGAGGAATCGGGAGATTAAGCTTGGTTTTATCTGCAAACAGTGACCATGAACTCCTTTTGTTTCCGTGGTCGTTTGTGCATAAAATATATAGCAACGGGTATAGCAACATATGAGGTAATTTTGAGGATAACCTGTTTTTCATATAAATAAAACACAAAAATACAATTTACTATAAATACTAATACTAATAGCCCCACCACTATACTTGGTGTCAGCAGTGTCTTTTTAGCTGAAGTGTGGCGTAGCTGAATCATTGGCCACACGTACGTCGGGGCCCATTTGTTTTGAAGCTAAGCTGCTAAGCGATAATAAATTCAAAGCGCATTTTCTACGGGCCAGTCTAGTCTGCGGTTCACCTAGCTCTTCTTTAGTTCCATTCTTACTTAGCTTGCTGTGTGTGTTTTGGATGTTCAAACGAAGTAGTACAGTCATTTGACCAGTTCGGGATCATTGACCAGTTCGGGATCACTTCAACTTTGCAATAACAAAATAAATATATCACTTCTCATATTATCAATTTCTGTTGATAAATGTGAAGATTAACACCCATTAAACCAACAAATCCAAAATAAGGTGCCAAACATCATCAGCAAATAAATTATGGCCGTTTTCCTGAAGGTTGTCTGCGAAATTGATCATTTTTTTGTTTAAAAATGTATTGTTGGTTGAAAAACACTGTTAAAACTACTTACCTTTAGAATTGGAGTGCCGGGGCAAAAAATATTTATGTAAAATGCTAAGAATGTGTGTATTGCTAAATACGACCGTTGATGCCAAATGTTTAAAAAAGGAGTACAGCGCCCCAGTTACTTGGTCTTCTCCAGTCCATGCTTATACTCCATGCATACTCTGACCAAAATGGAAACAGGTCAACTCGTATGCATGCAAACTCGTGCATTTGCCTGTCACGATTGGGCTTCAAAAACCCCAATATCCTTTCACAGACTGAAGTAAAATATTGTTTCAAATGAAGGGGCCTAAATAAAAATGAAAGAGTGAAAGTAATTTAAAGCTATTAAATATAGTGAAAAGGAAGAGAATTGTGCGCTTTTATTTGGGAGCAAAAATAAAATTAGAAAGTAGCTTCTTTTTGATGATGCCTTCTCAATAGAGATGATGAGTGGCCCAAACTGTCAACCAAAACATCGTTCAAAGAATTTGTTGTTTGGGAGCAGCTTAAAATTCACTTCAGGAAAAACCACAGAACTTTTTTAAAATGTTAGCATAGAGAGTAGGATAGGCTATACATGCCAAACGGGAAAAACTTTCAAACTTCTAAATTTATTTTTACTATCAAAATTTAGGCCCTAACTGCCAAGCCGTCCAATTTCAAAATTTATTAAATATCACACTGTCACTGGCCATTCTTTTCAAACAAATTCACCTTTTAACTAAGGAGAATTTCCATAAAACATAAAAATATCAAATAAGCCCTACCTATCAATCAGACTTCATTTAATAGCATCAAAATGGCGAAACCTTTTCCCTATTGTCAACCTTTAGTGAATTACACTTGCGTAGGAGTTGGTGTGAACGGGCGTACCAGTTTGTGTGTGTACAAGTCTGTGTGTGTACAAGTCGGTGCGTCGAGTTTGCCTGCGTACATCTACAAGTTGACCTGTATTCCTCCAAATTACTTTCCTTGGTGTGTACTGAGCACTGCCATTTTGATATGATTCCAATCAAATTGCAATGTCATCAGCCGGACAGGCTGTGGAGCTACAAATTACTAAGCTCATTAATATATTAAAATTGGCTACATAACAGTCCTCCACCTCTAGACCTAGAGTGGACCTAGACCCAGTAACTGGTGCGCTGTACTTGGTTTTTTCCAAGTTTTAACATCTGCAATGGTACTATATAGACTAGCTCCCCCAGTGAAAACTTATTGTAGATTTGATGGGAAACCTCAATTTGCTTTCATTTTTAAACACCCAGCCACAAAAAATGCCCCAGAATGACAAAAGACCCAACAAAAAAGGTTGAAAACTGCTCACTTAACTGGCTTCTCGATATGTTAAAGATGTAACATCACTCAATTGTACTAACGATAATTTGTTGTGCTCCAAATCGATAATTTTTAAGTCAACAATTGGTGAAACCATCCATCGACTTCAAAGTATACACTCTCTGAATTAAACGGGTTCCCTGCGGTGCAGCAGTAGATCAATTGGTCAACGACTGTTGAATAAATCACTGGTTACAGGCGCCGCAGAGTGCACATGGTATAAACATCTGAATTGCACTCCTGCGGCACCCAAAACCAGTGCTTTCTTTAAAAAACATAGCAAATTGTGCAGGGGTGCAAGTACGACCGCAGATGTCAACATTTCGAAAAAAAATAAGTACAGCGCCCAAGTTACTGGGTCTTTTACAGTTCCACTTCCTTTTATTCAATCACTGATTATAGTGACCATGACCTCATTGGCGTCAATCGTGGGGAGCACGAGGGACACATTGAAACGATTGTCATAAACTTCGCCACAGACATTGTAAAAATCAAATTAATGGTTCATTAATTATGACTTTTACAAAATATTAAACTTTGATGACATCATCATGACGTTTCTAAAATTGTGTCGTCTTGATTCTGAGGTTCAACTATCTTATCAATGTTCAATTCAATTTCAATCTTTAGTTATTCCGTAGATAAGCCCCAAAAAACGATTTTATTTATCAGCGCTATTTCTTGGTTCTTGGTTCTTGGTTGTAGAGACCTCCTAAATACTCCAATTGGAGTTTGAACTGGAGGTGTGAGAGAGAGGCGTGCTAGTCTTGAAGGTGTGATTTTCCGTTCTCTAATAAATTCTGTTTGAAGGCAGGCTGTGGTAGGTTGGTTAACTGAGGATTGCGGAAGTTTGTTCCAATCGTTGATTGTTCTTTTGAAGAAGGAGTTTGAATAAGTATCTGTTTTAGTCTGGTCAATTTGCAATTGGCTGTTATGTCCTCTTCTGATGCGATCAGGTTTTGGTTTCATATATTTTTGGTAGTCGATGTCAATTTGACCCTTGAGGATTTTATAAAGGCAGGTAAGTCTTCCGATGCTGCGTCTTTCTTGGAGTGGCGGCCAGTAAAGATCAGATTTTAAAGCTGTGACGCTGGTATCCTTGCCGTATGTGTTTGTTATGAACCTTGATGTTTTTGATTGTGTACGGGTCCCACGCTGCTGTTGCATAGTCCAGATGTGGTCGGATGAGCATGGTGTACAGTTTTTCTTTGACGGAGGATGAGGTATGATGGAAATTTCCTCTCAGGAAGTTCAGAACTCTAGTGGCTTTGTTTTTGGTATGGTTGACTTGCTTGTTCCATTTAAGATCATTTTGGATGTAAATCCCCAGGTACTTGCTATCACGGGTTTCCTCTAGACGGACTCCAAGCATATTGTACGAGACAGGTGATGGGTTTCTTTTCCTTGTGATGCACATGACCTTGCATTTATCAGGATTGAACCTCATGTCCCATGTGGTGGACCAGTTTATCAAGGTGTTAAGGTCAGTCTGGAAAACTCTTTCGCCTTCGGGACAGCTTATCGTCTTGTAGATGAGACAGTCATCCGCGAAGAGTCTGGTTGTGCTGCTCACTCCATCTTGGATGTCATTTATATGGAAGAGAAAGAGATGAGGTCCTAAGACCATGCCTTGTGGGGTACCACTAAGCACTGGAACCCAGTTGGAAGATTTCCCATTGACAACTACTCTCTGGGATCTTTTTGTGAGGAAGGAGGTGCACCATTTATTGGTCGCAGATCGAATACCATAGAAGTCCAGTTTGGCAAGAAGTCTGTGGTGTGGGATAACGTCAAATGCCTTGGAGAAGTCTAATACAGCCATATCGGTCGTAAGACCATCGTCCAGGTTTTTGGTAAGGTCATGGGTAGTTAAGATTAGCTGTGAATCACTGGCCTTACGGAATGCGTGTTGGTTATCAGACAGGATGTTCCAGTGAGTGAGATGTTTCATCAGGTTACTGTCAATGATGTGTTCCAACAGCTTGCAGCAAGTGCTTGTTACGGAAACAGGTTGGTAGTTGGCAGGGACTGTTGTAGGTCCTTTTTTTATAGATGGGGGTTATGTTGGCTTTCCTCCAATCCATGGGTAGGTCTCCCGAGTCGAGTGACTGTTGGAAGATGTGTTGTAATACTGGGGCCAATTCTTCTGCAGCCATCTTCAGCACTCGGTTTGGGATACCATCCGGACCTTGGCTTTTGACACATTGATGTTGAGAAGCAACTTTTTGACGCCCTCTAGGTGAATGACAATAGGTGGCATTTCGGGATAAGGTTCCCCAGTCATTGAAGGCATTGTGTTAGGTTCCAAATTCTCTTTGGTGAAGATGCTTTCAAAATAGTTGGAAAGCACCTGTGCTTTATTCTGGTCATCTGTAAGGAGTTTGTTGTCCATTTTGAGGGGTTGGATACCTGTCTAGTCCTTTCTTCTTGAGCGGATATATTACCAGAAGGTTTCAGAGTCCTCAGAGTTCATAATGTAATTTATGTGTTGATGATGGGACTGTCTAATTTTTCTGTCCACCTGTTTCCTAATATTGCAAAACTTCTTCCAGTCTTCTTCTTTGCCAGAGGTCTTAGCTTTGTTATAGCTTTTCTCTTTCTTACTGCAGAGCCTCTTCAATTTTGGAGAGAACCACGGTGGACGTGAGTTCCCTTTTACATGTACTAACTTATGGGGTACAATGTCAGAGACAATCTTGCAGAGGTTTTTACGAAGCCAGCACCAGTTAATTTCAACTGAATTGGATGACGCGTGGGATTTTACGAGCAGGTTTTTGTGTTAGCACAATCTTGGTGGTGATCTTTGCATGCACAATACTGTGGTCGCCAATACCCGCCAAAGGTTTGATGTCAGTAACCAGTGAAGGATGTGTAGTGAGAAGAACATCCAGGGTGTTTTCGGTCCCATTTGAGTGACGTCTAGTAGGGAGGTCGACCAACTGCATCAAGTAATTATCATCGATAAGGCTCATCAAAGATTCTTCCAGAAGGCCTGCACTTCCAGTTGGTTCACCATTTCTCCATGTGAGCCCTGGCACGTTGAAGTCGCCACCAAGGATGATATAGGGTGACTTCACAGTG
This sequence comes from Evasterias troschelii, assembly GCA_032357145.1. NCBI lineage: Eukaryota > Metazoa > Echinodermata > Asteroidea > Forcipulatida > Asteriidae > Evasterias > Evasterias troschelii. The sequence continues at coordinate 4,533,694 of JAUELU010000042.1, read as the reverse complement.
CTATTGATCTTGGTCAGGCTTTCTCCCAGCTTCACGATGGGTGTTTGTCTCTCAACTTGTGGTCTATAAAAAGCTCCAAATAGAATTGTCTCATTTCCTAATGATATTTGGCACCAAAGTGACTCGATGTCAGGGAGAGAAAGATCTTTCCTCTCAAAGCAGGGAATCTTCCTATTGATGGCAATGAATACTCCACCACCACATGAGTTTCTATCTCTCCTGAAGATCTGCATTATGTCGGGAAAAATTTCAGTAGATGCAATGCTATTGTCCAACCAAGATTCTGTTCCTATCAAAATGTCAATATGCTGTTCAATTATCAAGGTTTCAAGGATGGCTACCTTTCTTTTGATACTCTGACAGTTAATAACAGACACATTGAGGCCCTTTGGTTCAACATTTGGAACAGCTGGTGCAAACGGGTCAAAGTTACAAACTGACGGTAATATCAGGTTAAAAGTAGTGTCGAAGAATGGGACAATCCTACCGTGTCTGCAGTGGAAGCTTGTTGAGTTGTAAGAAAGATCTTGGTAGTTATACTGGCACAAACTTGAAGCAATACCAATGAAGACATACAAACTTAGTGGTAGCGATGTTGTTTTTGGTGATTTACGTGTGTCAAAAAACATAGTGAAGTCAGTGAGATAGTGATATGCAACTTTTGAAATTCGACCTTACACACTCAAGTACCCATTAATCCGCCAAACAACATCGTAGCGCAACAAAAGAGGTATCAAAATGCACAGAAGATAACTGCATCGGATTAATCAATTAATGTTCTGCATACTATTTGAGGCTCCGAATTATCTGACCATTTGTAAGTGTTTAGATACTTGATTGGCTCAGTTTACATTATTTGAACTGACTGGACAAGTTCAGACATCTTCCCTGGAATGACAAATGTCATGGGCTCGAATCCCACCAGAATATGCCTTTGAATTTTTATTTTTCAACAAGACTGAGTACCGGTAGTATTCTTCATCCCGAAGCAAAAACATAATTATTATTAGGTTTCACTTGGTTCATGAGACGGTAAATTCACATTTAAAGAAGTGCTTTATCAAGACTCTTATTTTCTACACAAAGTTGTAACACCTTTTTTTTAGTAAGGACCCATGAGCTTCAACATGAATGACGCTTTGATTTTACAATGACTGTCTGTCTGAAGAATGAAGTGATAATGGTCGAGTGTTTGCTCCAGAGCACAAGTGCCATAACCGGGATTCCATGAACCCAACCCACACTCTGACAACATTTTAGTCCAGTGCACAAGACATTTGGCTAATGATACTCCAAATAGGCTGCTTATTTTATTATAAGATTTGTTTTAAATTCTTATTCATAAATACCCCAGACAGTTTCGCTATCCCTATTAGTTGAGAGCGCGTCCTTCGGCTCGGGCCTTTATCGCACGGCCACGACCCTGCCGGTTTTAAACGGCCGTTTAAGAACGCGTCGCTACCCTTTTATTCCCTTAATAATAACCTGGTTGTTGAAAACCTACAGTGTACATAACATGTAGACAGCCTTCAACTGCCAACATTATTTATTTTTGTTGACCCTTTAATTTTAATATCAACATCACACTGCAGATACCGAGCTTGTCATGTAGGAGAGCACCATGGATTGTTCCAGTGAGACACAAAACCCGACTAAATCCACCAAAGGCAACCAAGAAAGGTCGTTTGTTACTGAAGGATCAAAAAAGACTTAAATTGAAAGAGGAACACAAGAAAGATCCTCAGAAGATGATAATCGAAACATTGAAGAGATCTGGAATCAAGCCTGGCCGTTCCTACACAGAACGTCCAGTGACAATTACTTGTACAGGTACCTTTAAGCACATCTTAATTCTCGCACACTATTGTATGATGGTTTCTGCACAGCGTAATTTGAACTAGAAAAGGAGAACATGTAAAACAAAAAACACAATTAACAGAAATCATTGTTTCAGCCCCCCCCCCCATTTTGTTGATGGATAATGTGGGAAGTGAGAAGTAAATGGTTGAAATGTATTCATGTGGATGTATTCAACAGTAAATTCAAACGATTTGTTTCTACAACATTCAAGCAAAATTGTTCATTTTTGGCCAATAAAGTTTTTTTTTATTTTCAAAAAGTCGACCATGCCACCTGTGTGTGCATTGTGCAAAGAAGTTTCTGGCTGGAAAGTTGGCACTCGCGCGTACTAAATACAACGTGACTTTCACAATTCTAACTTCGGAAACTAGTGTTAAGATTAATGAAGACATAGCCCCATGAACAGGGCCAACCATTGCATCCTATTTTTGTGCCTGATTTAGTTTTTAATCCGGGTTATGAAACCTACCGATCGAATGCTACTGTACTTGTAGAAAGCCCTAATGCTGATTTTTTTTTAAAAACAACAGATCTTTTGGGAAAATTGTTTTCTTTTCGAGTCGCAAGTGTGATTTTTCCCCCACATATTATTAACTTGCGCGAAAACCATTGTCAGGTTCCCTCAACAGTCCACAACAGTTAGACGATCAACTGCTGATATTTAATGGGGACCAGACTGATTTACTTAGCGCGCCGAGCGCAATCAAGTTTTTGTGGATTACGTGTAATGTGGTGCGCATCTCACTCCTGTCTGCGCAAAGATTCATCATCTAAGCGCTTTCGTCAAGTGCATCTGACATTGTGCACTCTGTAAGTATCCTCCACTGTACTCTATCAGCTGCCAAGTGCCAGGTATGTCGGTTCTTGATGTTCAGGTCCGTGGCCTTCGGGTCTTCATTTATTTTTTTCTGATATATTGTGCTCAGCGTGTTATGTGAATCAGTTTGCATGGTCCCATAGATAGTTTAAATGTTGTGAAATTGTCAGGGAACCCAACTAGTATGATTCTCGTGTAAGTTGTTAGTAAGTGATCAAAATATTCACTGTTGTGACTCGAAAGGCAATCAATTTTCCCAAAAAATCTGTGATGTTTTTTTTAAAAAAGTTTATCAATCATTAGGGCTTTCTACAAGTAGGCCTACAGCATTCCATCGTTAAGTTTCATAACCCGGATTAAAAACTACATCGGCCACAAAAATAGGATTGCAATGGTGCTAGGCCCATTTGGCAAGGATACGAACGAAGTTGATTGGCCCTACTCATGGGGCTAGGTGAAGACATAGCATCGTATTATAATCATGGTGTCTCACTCCGTTTAGAAAATTACAAATTTATTTTGTATTCGAGAAAGAGGGTAAATATCTGTTTCTTTCAAACTAGTCATTATCGATTGTGCAGATGGAGGGCAGGGGGAGGGGGCTAGGCCTCTAGTAAGCCTACCCTCACCTTGTACATTAATGTTATTGTTGCTTGATCACGCTGTCACTGAAGAAAAGCACAACTTGTTCTTATCAGTAGTAACATATTTTGTGTCACATTCTAGTATGTGAAAACTAAATGACAAAGAGACCCTATTTTGTTATTTATATTAAAAATTGTATGTCTCACCCAACAGTTTTTCCCCCTGAATAAGTATTAGTTGTAGCCTGCATTTTGATTTTATAACTCAGGATGGCTAATTCAAATCGATGACTCCAAACTCAAAAATAATGTTTTAATAATGATCTTGCAAAAACAAAGTTGGTTAAAGCGGTCAGATATAACATGAGATCGCACCACAGAGCATCTAAAATCCTAGCCCTATGTAGGACTCTTCCTCTGTGCTGTACACAGATACAGAGTCCTAACTATTAGGTACCATTTCTGGGGCGGAAAATTTTCAAAGCTTCATAACTCAAATCTTACCTGCAAGAAGTCACTAATATCTCAAGATTCACATTCCATGGCGGCATACATTTCGCTGCGGTGGGTTTTGGACGTCATATATTCCTCATTTATCCGTCATTTTCGTGAAATAATGCACTTCCCAACACTTAACAATTCTGCAAACTTTTAATAAAGAAAAACCAAGACGCCGGCGTTTGCGTATGTTTGCATGGGTGCAGATTTAACGCATACCGCAAAATGCAACCATTTTTCCACCCCAGAAATGGTACCTGATATGCAGGACGTCACTGTAGTGTATTACGAAAGTGAAAGGCCACCAGGGCTACTAAAATCCTAACTGTTTCGAAGCCTTGGAACCAGCCCATGCCGTTAGGGCTTCGCGTTATGCGCTACAAATTGCATTCACCATTTGCTGCTTGGTAAATTTTCAGGCCCCCCCCTTAGAAAATCCTAGATCCGCCCCTGCTAGTATTTGTTTCAACGAGCACTCCTATAACTATTATTGATGAACAATATCAGGAAAAGCGACACAATAGCAAAACAACATTACAATAAAAACAAGACAATAATCCAGTGGCATATACCTAAAATAACTGTGACTCGAAAGCCTTTAACCCCATAGCCACTGCTGGTTACATCAAAATAAAAAATGTTTTCCTAGGTACTTCTTGGTTTTAAAGTGTTAAACTTTAAGGTATCCCGTTTTCAAAATAGCGGCCATGCTTTGATATAAACAGATAAATGGTGACCATTTCAGAATTAGAAATTACTCAGTAACTTACGTGTACCAAGTTTCATGCTTTTACCACAAAGTGCACAAAGTTTCCACTCATCTGCTGGGCTGCAACAGGTATAGGCAGCTCCATGCCAAATGAAAAAAAAGAGCCAAAAGTTGGATGATTTATCGTTCAAACTGTATTGTACACATACAGTACATACGCAGTTCCTTATCGTATGTTCTTTGAAAACGATTAGATCCTAACCACAGTTATTTAAGATATAAAAATTACTGCCAGCGTACTAATAGATTTAGCTGACGTTTTTTTTTGAAGAATGAGGATTGTTTGTCTTTAGAAGCAAAACTATGTTTTGGTAACTTAATTGAATATGTACAATTTAATTCAAAATTGAGAGTGACACATTTTTACTTCAAACTTTAAAAAAAATGTAATTTTGATTAAATGTACCATTGATCTGCTTCATTTATTGAGAGTGACACATTTTTACTTCAAACTTTAAAAAAATGTAATTTTGATTAAATGTACCATTGATCTGCTTCATTTATTGAGAGTGACACATTTTTACTTCAAACTTTTAAAAAATGTAATTTTGATTAAATGTACCATTGATCTGCTTCATTGTTTCTAACTGAACTAGGTGACATCTTTGAGCCATACGTTCCACCTGAGGGGGATGGGAAAGCCATGTCTCTTACATCAGAGGTGAGTAAAACAATCTCTAATCTCTTCTGCTACGGCAACCATTCTGCTGAACTGTCCAAGCCGTCCAGAATCCATCACAGACCAATGAACTGCTGGATAGCTTTCTGCAGCTGTTTCAGAAGAAAGATGTAGACTCCACATGTGTAAAGAGTGGAGAAATATTCATTGCCCTCATTGGATACTCATTGGGCTCAAATTTATAAAAACATTGTTTCGATTATAGCTGTCTATTGTTTTGTTTTTCCTCAACGTCTCTCAGCCGGCGCACTTTTAAAAACAAATTCCATCATTGCCATTCATTTTGCAATCTCCCAAACGCCAATTATTGGACAGATAATTTTATATTCTATTAGAATAGTTGATTTGGGGCCTGATTTGTTGTAGTCTAGTCAAGTAAATGTTAATGTAAAAATACAATATAACATTAAATAATTACTGGCCGAAAACATTTGATTGGCTACTAAGTTTTCAAAATGAAAACGAAGATGTGTAGTGCAAGCCCAAGCCCAAGAATTTCCGCTATCACAATTCATAGGGAAAATTTTTATAAGACATCGCTCGTGCCTCCTGATAGTTTACAGCAAAATTTGCAACATGTGTTCCCGAATGTCAGTTTTCCTCGTAGGCTCAGTTCCAAAAGGACGATTAGGATCTTAGATGATAAACTTGATATAGGAAATATTAATTTTGGTTGAAATAAATACTTGATACATGTATTTGTTCTGCTGGTAGTCATATACATAAACATCCTTCAAACAGCTTCATCCATTCCACACTGCTTGGAATGGTGTTGGTGTCAAATATCAAAAACCAGGTGGCATTTATGGCAAGGGAGTTGTTACACATACAGGAATCTTCAGTCCACCAGAAAGGAGGCATGCAGGTTTGAACAAATATTGGCCAAAATGACATGATTGAAACTAAAAAACAGGAATGAGCTGGTATACTGTGGCGCCTAAAGAGTCATGCCTATTTTTACAGATTTTAATTACTTCATTTAATTCATAACCAATTTAAAACAGTTTACTCTCAAAAAATTACGCACTTTTACACTTACATGTCTTTTCAATCTAAAGGGAGCAAAGCAGCAATTTGAAAGGGTGAAAAATATTGGTGTGACTCAACTAAACCAGCGTAAGATTCGCAAGTTTGAGCCAGAATTTACCACAGCAGAGTTTGCATGGAAGGCTCAAAATATCTTTATTGATGCTCATAATGCTTTGCAAGAGTAAGTTGTTTGTTGTTATTTATTTATTTACTTATTTATTCATTTATTTATTTATTTATTTATTTATTTATTTATTTATTTTTATATTTTGTTATTTTATTTTTTATTTTTTGTGTGTGGAGTTGTAATACTCCATTTATTTCACACTCCAATACATCTCATCATACTTACAATCCAAAGAAAGACAAATAG
>JAUELU010000042.1:4510163-4520925 GCA_032357145.1 Evasterias troschelii | reverse complement strand
ATTTCATCTAGATGTTTCCCCAGTGCTTTCGGAATGGTGCCAAGTGCTCCAACCACCACAGGGACTACTTTCACTTTAACCTGCCAAATCTTACATCAATTATTATTATTTCATTTTTATCACAGCATACAAAATAAAGATCGCATTTTTCTTTTGTGCCGGTAACTCCTCGAATTGGGCTACGTCCCGTAATGTTAGATCTAAAGGGTCTTTCCTAGGATCCTTGCTGTTCCCAAAAGTGCTGCCTTCTGTAACAGATCTACCCTCACAGTTTTCTCTCTTTCATCTAGATGTTCCCCCAGTGCTTTCGGAATGGTGCCAAGTGTTCCAACCACCACAGAAACTACTTTCACTTTCACCTGCCAAATCTTACCAGGTTTTGGTACTTGTTGATTTTGTCTACCTCCTTCGAAACTACCATTATGTCACCTGGCACTGCTTTGTCAATGAGATGACACATCTTCTTTGCCTTATCTGGGACTACAACATTCAGATGCCTATATTTTATAACATGATCAGTCTGAATTTTATAAGTCCCGAAGGATCTTGACCTGGTCGGCCTCTACAACTTTCTCCAGAACATGGTTGTACAATTTTGCAGTCACTTGGACACTTACACAGATCCCAGTAGATCACCTTGGCCAACGTGTCACGTCTTCCTTTGTGCTCCGTCTGGGCCATCATTCTACATTCGCTGACAATATGAAATACAGTCTCTTCTGCCTTGTTACACATTCTACATAGAGGAGAAATGTTTGCTTTCTCCATTCTTGACTTCATTACATTAGTCCTTAGCGACTGGTCTTGCGCCGCAGTAATCAAGCAACCAGTTTCCTTCTCCTCACCCAAAGCCTTCATCTTTGCACCATCTGGCAGAGCAATGCCATCGAAATGTACCGTCTTTCCCCATGGTCATTGAAGCACATTTCTCCAGACCGAACTGCATCCTGATGTCATCGCTGAAAATTCTTCTGGTTTGCACCAAAGAATCTATCTCCACCTTATTCTTTGCAAACAACTTCAAATCGTCCATAAAAAGCAGATTGTTGATGTTACATCCGTCCTTCCTCAATACATAACCTGTACCCACCTTCCTCAGAATCATCGACAGGGGCATCCGTGCAAACACAAACCGCAGCGGAAACAGAGAATCACCTTGGAAAATACCTTTTCTTATTCATTCCCCCAGACTTTAATTGTTGGCTGTCAGATTGGTTCGCCACGTCTTCATGCTCTCATCTAGAAGAAGTTTTACAACATCAGCCACTCCAACCATATCCAGACATTCCATTATCCATGTGTGCGTTACCATGTGTGCGATCCACACCAGTCTTTCTGCTCCTGCAGTCGATGATAAGTTGATTCTTCGTACCTCTGGACCACTTCTTACAGCCTTTCTGCTCCTGCGGAAACAACTGACTGTCTTCTATATGGCAATAGAGGTCTTCTGCAATCATACTGGTCAAGAGTTTATATATCACAGGTAAGCACGTGATTGGTCTATAATTACTGGCAATGTTACCTTTCTTGACATCCTTCATGATCAGAACTGTTCTTGCCTCAGTCATCCAAGATGGAATCATACCCTGTACTAGACAGTCATGCAATTGAAGGACTAACACCTCATGCAAACTACGGAAGATCTTCAACCAGTACATGGTCCGGACCCGGGGTTTTCCAATTTGGCACTTTCTTTACCTGTCTCTTCATCTTATCTACACGTCAATCTCGAACCTGACTTGCTGTTGTATCCCTCTCAATTCATCTTTCACATCTGCTAGTCTGTTGTGCTGTACTGGTTAGTCCCGAATACCACCCCAGAAAGTTTTTGCCTCAGTTGGTATCGGGCACCCCTGCGAGCTGTCAGCCTTCCCGTCCAATTCCTTAAACAACTGACGCTGATTGGTGTTAAATAACCTATTCTGGTGAAATTGCCTAACCCTGTCGTCATACCTCTTCACTTTTGAAGCCTTAGCCTTAACTCTTTGCTTAATCTCCTCTATTACAACACTTACCCACTTACCTTTGACATTGTACTTTGTCATGATTGTATTCCTCAAGTCTGAACCTTTCAATAAACCCTTATTCATTTGTTTTATTCTACTGAGATCTTTTTGCAAGTCTGTAATTTGACCCTCCAGCCGATGTTTCCACCATGGTGTACAGTTATCTTGTTTTGATTGTCCCCTTAACCTTCCCCTGCTACAACTACCCCTGCAAAAATAGGACGGTTAGTTTGAGATAGATTATTCATACTTTACTTCAAGGACTTTAATTACCACAGCCAACATTTCTGTCAGCCTTTTCCTTTGGACACGATGCAAAGCTGGGATACTCCACCCGTTTGACCCCTTCACCACTTCCATCGCCCCTTGCCTTAATCTGCACCTCTTCCTCCATAAACTCTATGCCCTCCTCTTCGTCGATGCCATCATTGTCCGGACCATCTGGCAACCCTGGCTGATTCACCTCATCTTCATTCTGAGAGCTAGCAGCAGCCACCTCCTCTGGTACTTGGTGGTTATTTTTATTAACTACAGTAGCTGTTCTGACAGGTTGGAACAGCTATTGATTTTGTCAGGATTTTTATTTGTTTTTATTATTATTAGCTGTTCCGACCTAGCAGTGGGAACAGCTTTTGTTTCTGTTAGGATTTTTATTTGTTCTTCTTCTTTTTATTAGCTGCGGTCGGAACAGCTTTTGTTTTCATTAGGATTTTTATTTGTTTTTCTTCTTTTTATTATTATTCTTTCCTTCTCTAAAATGCCATAGGTTTAATACACATAATAATAATAATAATAATAATTAACCATTTTTATATAGCGCATAACACATAGTGATTAAACATGTCCCTATGCACTGTAGAGAAAAAAGACAACAAAATACAAATACGAATACATTACAAGATGTACTAGGTTTCTAACAAAATGCATGAATTAAATGTTAAATAAGTGCGTCTTTAAAGCAATCTTGAACTTATCAATGGAATCAATATTTTTCAAATGTTCCGGGAGATTGTTCCATAAGGTTGAGGCAGTGTGAGCGAAGCTGCGTTCACCATATGACTTGGTCAAAACTGGTGGAATAACAAACAATTTTTTCTTATTAGAACGAAGATTTCTTGATGGTTTGTACAATGTTAACAGGTCTATCAAATAAGGTGGCGCAAAATTATATTATAACGTATTTTGTTATGTCCAAAAATCATACTTGGCTTAGTATGAAAGAGTCAAATCTTATACCATATTTAAGCTTAGGTCATGAAGTAATAGTTTTATGTAATTAGTTTCACTTAATTAATGAATTTACTTAATTATATTGACATGAATATTTAATTAGCCAACCTTGTTCACACCATATCTCAAAAAGTATACACCCGATCCTCAAACTTTTTTCAGTTATGGCTTGTCTTGTATTGTAGATGTCAAATCCAGTCTAACATTTTAGGCACTTTTTCTTTTAGAAGCGTTTAGGTGGTTCAAAACACAAACCGTGGCTACAACTCTTTGCTTATTTGATTAGGTTCAGTCACCTGTGATTCAAATTTAGCCTGGAATATGGTTCGCAAATCGTGAAAGCCTGTCAAGAATGGGACTTATCTCAGTTCGCCCAGAAGTAATCATTAGATGTTATTGACAAACAATCTTAATTAATTATTCATGTGACAGCGGTATGAATATTTAATTAGCCAAACTTGTTTATGTCATATCTCAAGAAGTTTACATCCGATCCTCAAACATTTTTCAGTTATGGACTTGTCTTGCTGTGTAGATATAAATTACTGGCCTAACGTGACGTCATCATAACGTCATTAGCCAATCTTGTGTCTGGATATCATATCTCAAGAAGTACACATCCGATCCTCAAACTTTTTTCAGTTATATACTTCTTGGGCATTGGAGATTAGCCTTGGGTAACCTTGACCCCATGTTGACCTTTACTTCTGGGTCAACCGGAAGTAGGACCATATCTAAAGAATCACACAACCGATTTTCAAACTGTTTTCAGTTATAGACTCCTTGGGCATGGGAGATTAACTTTGGGTAACCATGACCCCATATTTACTTGAATTCTGGGTCAACCGGAAATGGAACCATATCTTAAGAACTACACAACCGATTTTCAAACTCTTTTCAGTTATAGACTCCTTGGGCATTGGAGATTAGCCTTTGGTTACCGTGACCTACTGTTGACCTTTACTTCCAGGTCAACCGGATGTGAGGCCTAATCTCAAGAACTACACAACCGATTTTCCAAAAAAAATTCAGTTAAAGACTCATTGGGCATTGGAGATTAGCCTTGGGTTACCGTGACCCCATGTTGACCTTTATTTCTGGTCTTAACAGGAAGGTAACAATTTGAGATAATCATATCTCCTGAACCACATGTCATAAGGTCGTAAGGTTTGTGATTTCTTGTTTATTGTTAAAACATTTTTATGAATCAGAAAAATCGGAACAGCTTTGTGTTTGTCCACAAACACCTAATGTCTAGTTATTCTTTCCTTCCGCCAAAACGCCATAGGTTTAATACACGTATTTTGTCCCCTCCAAAAAACATATGTGGCTTAGTAAAAAAGAATCAAATCTTTTCATATTAAAGCTTAGGTCATGAAGTTAGAGCTAAATGTAATTAGCTTAACTTAATTAATTTACTTAGTTGTAATGACATGAATATTTAATTAGCCAATCTTGAGACCACTATATCTCGAAAAGTATGCGACCGTGACCCCATGTTGACCTTTACCTAAGGGTCAACCGAAAGAGGGATCATATCTTAAGAACTACACAACCGATTTTCAATTTTTTTTTCAGTTATAGACTCCTTGGGCATTAAATGTTAGACAAGGGCTCCTTTCAATTCAGTATCAGAATGATGACCAGGTTTAGGTTTTTAGGCACAATCAAAGTCAAAATAAAGGCCTGTCAAAGATCAAGGGTCTTCTATCTTGAAGTCAGGCTCACTTTAGAGGTTTGGAGTGTTTCATCAAAGTAAAAAAAAACGGAACAGCTTTGTGTTTGTTCACAAACACCTAGTGTTTAGTTATTATTAATATTATTGGGGGTTTCAATCATCCACCGAAACCACCTTTGTTTTTGTCGGAAGTACTTTTTTCAGATTGTTTATAAGTTTTTCAGAAGTTTATATTTTCTGAACCATATGTCATTGAGTTATACGCTTTGTGCCATCATGTAGCTTACAGCACATGTAACAACGGGTAATAAAAGGAAAGATCTAAAATATAAAATAAAACATATCTCCTGAACCAATACCACCAACAAAAAGATTCAAATCAAAATAATTTAACGCTTGATTATGACACTGTTTCAAGTTGAATGAGTTGGAGCAACATCAAATTTTGTTAAACGTTTTTGAATATGGACAGTTCCAAAATAGCAAATTATATAAATTCATTAATTGTCTTAACTTGTGTTTTTATCTTTGTAAAATATCGAGCAAATCACCCCTCTGTGCCCGTTAACCAATGAGTCCCAACACAACCGTTCGATTGTTTTAATCCTATCAAAATGTAGATATATACAATAAAACTAACCTGTGAAAATTTCACTTCAACATGTGGTTGCGTTTTTGAGATATTGCCGAAAATCCTGAGCGAATAACCACTTCCCCCTGGCACCTTTCAGTGCCTAATAGTGAAATGCATGGGGTGACCTAAACTGGGCTTTTAGACACCAAGGTGAAGAAAAGTACCGGTTCATCAGTTATGATAATTCAGTAATAAATCAGACAACAAGAGAAACAATTATCTTTAACTGCTACTATTAATTTCAATCACAATACTAAAACCGGATATGTTAAAAATAAATGTTATTAACAACATTAACAGGGTCTGACATATTCATTAAAGCTGAACATGTAGCGCAACGAGTCAAAATAGATTAAAATGAGCTTTGATTCTTCTGATTTGCAACAAACTTTGAATTGTTGCAATGGACACTTGATAACCTCATTATGCCATCATTGCTCATTTCAAGTATCAATCAATCCAAGTATTAGAGATGTGTTTTTGATTTTCAAATGACTTGCAACATGTTTTGTAAAGTAAAAATATTGTCTTTTTGAACTTGTCAGTGTGATGTCATCATTTCTTTGTATGATGAAGAGGTAAAGATTCATACCTTATTTCATATGTATAAAAGTCCTTGCATAGTAGCTACAAAGCTGAGTACAATACCTGGGAATATAATTGCAACTGAGTTCGAACCAGAAGATAAGGTCGGATTGGGGTCAAGTCAATGTTAAATGAAAATATTTTTGTTTTTGCAAGACCATTTTAATGTCTGTCTGTCTCCTCTGTCTAACCTATTTCTCTCCACTGAAAGATAAAGCATTTTTGTCTGTTTCCATTTCCCTCTGTTTCTGTACTGTTCTCTTTGATGTGACGCTACCATATTCTTTGATTTCATCTATCCACAGTTTCCTGTGTCAGTTCTCTCTCACTTGGCAAAATGTCCAGGACACTTATCTGGAATTCTCATTTAATCAAGTAACATAACATTATTAAATTGTTAACTGTCATGTAATGAACTACAAAACAATTTATCAGAATGAAACACAAAAACAAACAAAAATTAACTTCCAATTTTTTTGCAATGCTTAACAAACCTTGGTATTGCCCATTATTTGCTTTCAAAAATAAGTTGTTTAATGTTATCGTGGCTTTTTAATTGTTTTGATTGTTTATTTATGTTATGTTGTTGGTGGTGTAGAAAATGTAGTCGTTAGTTTTTCAAACTGAAGCATATTTGAAAATTTCTTTTTATTCTACTCATATTAAAGGACAAATCTACGATGACCATACTGCCAAATATCTTTCTCATGACAAACTCTGACTGTGAGCCAAATTCCATACTTGTATCATCAAAAGCACAATTCCCCCTAATATTTCCCCTATCTGCCCCATTATCAGATCAGAAGGAGAAGTTCATTTACCGGAGTTTCGATACTAATGTGTATCTTGTGAATGCTCATGTTAGCTTTTAAAAATGTTGAGTAACTAATAGTCATAGTATACTGTATGTGACTTTAATTCATTGCAATTTATGGATTCATAAACTTTAACATTTATTTATTGAACATATTACCTCTTTATTATAGGAGATGGTAAAGGGTTTCCGCTACAAGACAATAAGATGGAAATTTCTTGAATCCATTGAGAAGCCGAGAGTGGTTCACATTCGTTGCACAGATATGATTGACAAAGGCAACCTGTATGGTCAAGTCACAGTTAGAATGCATACTAATCAGGTAAACCCATAAATTTGGCAAAAGTGATTTCAGGTTTATGAAATAATTTACTTTGAGCGCACAAATAAAATTGTTTCGAGCGCATAAAATGATAGAGAGTGGATAAAATAATTTATTTCAAGTGTGCGAAATGATATCGAGCTCATGAAATAGTTTACTTCAAGCACTTTGAGTTATCAAAATGATTTAGAGTGCACAAAATGATTTTGTGAGCCTGCAATGAGTTTGCGCTCTTGAAATCATTTGGTGCTCTCAAAATCAGTTTGAGTGCAGGAAATGACTTCGAATGGAAGAAATCTTTGATTTTGAGAGTTCTCGCAAAACAATTTTTTGAGCTCTTAAATAAACTGTCTTTAGTGTTCAACATTACTTTGTGAAAACACACAAACTCATTTATTTTAAGGCACAAAAAGAATTTGTGACAAAAAAATCATTTCAATTGAAAATAAATTATTTATGTGTTCATTTCCCCCCATTCCCCCCCCCCCCTGCTCCGTAGTAATAATTCATGCTCTATGAACAACTTTACAGTAAAGCTTTTATAAAATATTTGTTTAGGTTGTCCCTTCATATACCAATCAAGTACCAATTTAACTACTTGAAATTCTTTTGAGTGTTGTCAGCAAAGGATGCCGGTTTCCTCAGAAAATGAAGAGAAAAAAACATTAACCTTTAAACAAATATTTGTTGCTTTTCTGGTTTCCACCAATAGCTTATTTGCCAAGCATGATACAAACTATGTTATTGAAAAAATTGGGAACGATCAAAACAAGACCATGATAAATGCATAATGCATTAATGCATAGAGAGGAAGAAAAACAATCTTCACCAGTCCTATTGTGACATAATGGTTCAAACAATGCGAGGGCGCAGCTGCCAACAGCGAACTAGTTTATAAATAAAAAAGTGGGGGCTAGTTTTTCTGATCAAATTTTATCAAAGTTACAGGGCTGAAATTTCAAACATTTGATCAAATAATAACTAAACACAAATTAGTTTTAGTCATTTTTGTCAAGTTGACCTTTAACCCTGACAGCAGTTTTTTTTGGTTGCTTTTAATTTTCTTTTTTTCAGAGCATTTCAATATTTCTTTTTGGACTTGGAATTTCAACTCTTAGTCCATTGCCTCATTTGTGACTTCCCGATGAATGGAACAGTGTCAATTTAAAAAGGAATTGGTTAATTTTGTACACAGATACTTCAAATGGCCAATTGATGTTAAACAATTACTGTGTAACCAATGATTGTTTATTTTCCTGCAGATACTTGCCATTTATGATCGTTTTGGACGTCTGATGCTAGGCAGTGAAGATATTCCTAAAGATGTATTAGAGTACATTGTTTTCGAGAAGCATTTATCGGGAATGTATGGATCATGGCGCATTCACGGCAAGATCATACCGCCATGGGTGACATCATATGAACCCATTGTCAAAACTATGGTTGTTCCCCACAAAGAACATTTAAAAGACAGTAAAGATACACTACAAAGTTGACAAATACATCAAAGCAACCTTGAGCTGTGACCTTTGTTAAACTAACATCTGCTTTGTTTGATTTTGCTAACGCTGTATGTTTCAAATGAGAAGAAAAACAATATTTAATTTAAACTTTTCTTTTCTTTTCGGCTAGTATCTACTGGTACACCCAGAGTATAGTTTTCCATGAAAGATCACACCAAACCATGCAATATGAGATATAAACAGTACATCCATGACTTTTTTTAAAGAGTTTGTTCATTCTGTCCCTGTAGTTTTCAGTGAGAATGTCATCACCAACCTGTCAACTAATTTTTATGAAATTATGTAATCACATTGTTTGAGAATACATTTGTTTTCTGTACAAGGGATTGTGTTATTAATCATACCATACTCCTCAAGTTCATGTGCAGTTTTATATTATGTTTTAAAAATTAAACTTTTGTTTTAAATACTTATCCAAAAGAAATAGAAAAAGTGAAGATGTATTGTAGGAAAGCTTATATTGCCTTCACATTACTAAGACACATAATTTTATCTCGGAAACATTAAATTTGTCCATGAAAATAAGGATTTCAACTGACGAAAAAGGATCTTACCCTTGAAATTCAATGGTAAGTATCTTTAAATCCTTGAATCATTGAAAACCTCAATTTGATGATACCCAATTGTTTTGTCTTGTATTTCTATCTTCATGTTTTTCAGATACATGAACAATATCTCTGTATTGCTGACATTGTGACAAAGTCATGTTTTGAAATCAAAAGCTTACTTTGTGTAAAGTTTTGAACAATAAATATAACATGATTATGTTCCTTTGCTATGCTCATTTATGCATGAT
This sequence comes from Evasterias troschelii, assembly GCA_032357145.1. Classification (NCBI taxonomy): domain Eukaryota; kingdom Metazoa; phylum Echinodermata; class Asteroidea; order Forcipulatida; family Asteriidae; genus Evasterias; species Evasterias troschelii. The sequence continues at coordinate 4,511,337 of JAUELU010000042.1, read as the reverse complement.
AAATTGTTTGTTCATATTGGACTCTTTAAAAGACATCAAGACTAAGTCTTGAACTCGGAGCTTGTTAACTCTTTCCTTTTCCATGAACAAGGCAGAAATCATACCACCTCTTCCTCTTCCTGGCCGTGGCAACACTCGACTCCATTTACATCCCAGAGTTTTTGAAACAATAAAATGCTTGGGCATTCTAGGCAGTAGAAAAACCCATCGTGGAAGCCTGGGAGTTCAACAATCAATGCGTGGTCAGTTCTTTCACTCAGTCTTCAACACAACAATGTCTTCTCCAGTCTCTTCAACAAATGATGAGCCAAAGAATTACTTTGTCTGCTTAATGCCCGCAATAAATCCACTGAGTTTCAGGACTTCGTCTTCAACCACCATTTGGACATAGTTTGTGTCTGCGAAACATGGCTGACTTTTAATGATGAAGTGGTCATTGCTGATCTCCTTCCGGAAGGATTTACCTTCAAGCACCAAACTAGAGCTAATAGGCTAATAGGGGTGGTGGTGTCGGTATCCTGTTTTGCTATGATCTCAAGGTGAATATTCACACATATGATGATTATGAGAGTTTTTTGATGATGTCAGGTACTTTTATGTCAGACAGCACCAGTGTGGATATCATTGTCATATATAGACCACCCAGGTGTCACTCCACGCTCCTGGATGAATTTTCTTTAATGCTTGATAACAGAAAGTATAGACCTCCACCCCCTGTTATCACTGGTGATCTCTGTAACAATATCGATGGTTTACAGAACAACAACGACGCATGCGCGTCACTTTATTGGTGACCTAGGTCATATTGGCACATGACGTAAATACCATAACATCCCCCTTTTTTTTGTGTGTTTTTTTTGTTTAAACAAAGAACAATAAAATCAAAAACCACTTGTTTTGGGTTGCAGTTTTTTGTTTTTCGAGTAACTCTACAAAATGTATGCAGATTAAAAAGGAACTGCTGAATTAGCCTGAAAACAATGGGATGCATACTAAAGGAGGGAAATTGTAAAATGATTAAAACAAGCTGTCTTCTGTGCTTGACATAGTCCAATGTTTTGTTGCAAACTGATCCAATGTGTTGTTTACACTTAGATCAAACTTTAAAAATAACTTTTTCATGTAACATACACAAACATGCTTAGTAACAGTCCAAAAGTTCACTTGACGATGA
>JAUELU010000042.1:4489921-4510063 GCA_032357145.1 Evasterias troschelii | reverse complement strand
AGTGTTGTTGAATGCATGTAGGCCCTATGGTTTTATGGTTTTACTAACTCAACAAGAACGTCTTGCACCAAGACTAGTGTATGGTGTCAGAGCAAGAAATGCCATTTAATTCATGGAATTTATAAACAAAAACTTTGACAACGTCAGCAAATTGTGAATGTATTTTTCTAGTTTAAAATTAAAAAATTGTGTAAGGGGTGTGTATAGACCCTTTGAAATGAATACATTTATAGTACTGCTTCACTGTTAAATGCTTTGTATACTGCCCAAATAGGTAGTTAGACAATGTATGAATGCCCTAGGTTAATAACTATAACATCACGAAGTACATGTTTGGAAATCACTTTATGTAAACAACCTTTGTTTCAACTTGGATTTTTGCTAATGAAGTTTGACCTTGACCTTAGTTTGACCCTGCTGCTGTTTCATGTATAACACACCTAAAGGTCTATAGTGGGAAGTAGTATGCCTAACTTTGGGATGAAATTAGGGATGTGTAATACATAGTCATGACTGTAGGTAAGTGGAATGGCAGCTAGCTGTGTTTGGGCAGTATACAAAGCATTCAAGAGTGAAGCAGTACTATAAATGTATTTATTTCAAAGGGTCTATACACACCCCTTACAATTGTATTAATTTTTAAATCAAAAATTTTATTGTTGAATCTTTTGCCATTAGATGTTATCAGTAAAAGCCCACATGAAACCAAGTTAAGCCAAAAATATAGTAAAAATAAGATGCCGTTTTTCATTGAAAAAGCATAGGGCCTATGTCGGAAAGGTCTTAAATTGCATTTAACGTTACACAGATGTGACCTCATTTGACATTCTCTTACGGTTCAAACTGGAATTGTTGGGGATAATTAACTACTCAAAAGCTGTAATTTCAGCTATGAGTCATAAATAAATGAAATTTGTTTTGTAAATGAAATTGACTATTACTTTTCAACGTGAACAATGATGACATAAAACCATATTTATTAATAGTTAATTTCAACCTTTGGCAACAAGTTTAAACATTATATTTTTGTTCAAACTGAAGTGTTTTCAGCATAACTTAATATTCAAGACTAGTTGAAAATACTGATCAAATTGAAGCTTAAATAAAGACATCATCCATGAATGCCTTGCTTTTTGAAGTAATGATAGTAGTAACAAAAACTGAATTTCTAGGTAAAAAATATCTGTTATATCAGTTTGATCATAACTAAGTTTGCCAAAAAAATAATTTAAACTTCCCATCCAAGTGCTTATCGTTTTTATTAAATGGTTTTGCTGTTGATTATGAATGGTAAAACGCTATCATCTTTGTTACTTTTTCCCCCCACTTGTATCGAACTTGTTGAAGGGGCAGAAGGGGAGAATATATAATTTATTCGCTTATTTATTTATTTGTAAGAGGTTATTTATACCAATTGTTAGATTTCAAGAAATTTACCTATTTAAATATTCAAAACGTAATTGTTATTGATCATGTACCCGGAAGCCTATCGTGCCAAATTGAAGGATAAACATTTTTAAAAGTTTTTCAAATGAAATATATCGATCATACCCAAAGGCCTTTAAATAATGCAAACAAATCAGATACGCTTAAACTGTTCATCGTGATTAACATCACCTGCCCACACAACTGTGGCTACATTGTATGACTTTCCCTTTCATAGACAGTTAATATTAATAGCGTTGATCGACTTTAATATCTGATTAAAATGACAACAAACATGTTTGTTGTCGACCTTTCAATTTGGCAGCAATGGGCTTCCATACAAACATCCTTTGAAATGATGAAAGGATTCACGCATATAGAATACTGGTACAATGTACTGTGCTGTGCCTGTGTGCTTTATTTCATTGTCTTCAAATTCATGAGTTAATCCTTGGGAAGATGAAATCTTAACTTTGTATTATTTAATGCAATTAAAACTTGTTGCCTGTGCTTTTCCTTGCCATACATCTCAGAAATAAGTTGCTAATATAGCTTTATTAAACGAAGATGGCAGTTAACAGTTCAAGCTTGCAACAGAAAAACAAAGTCTTCTTCAGTTAACCAGGAAGGTACGTTATTATGCTCCATACACAATCATGTGGAACATTGCACTTCAAATGATAGTACTGTAAAATTCAAGTATTTAAAGTAACAGACAAAGGCCAGTTTTTCTGGCAAAAGATATAAATGCACGTTTGCGGCTTTTGCCTCATAATCATTTTCAGATTTAGCTGACACAAATTTTGTCATTCTTTCACTTGTACTAAAACAATTTGGGTTAACATTCTGCCATTTTGGCACATGACACCACTTGTCTATTGAATACAGGGATTTTGAACTCAGAAAACGTACATTAGTCTTCGGCTTCTTTGACTTTGTAGGTGAAAGAACAGCAAAATGAACGAACAGCAACACAAATCATATACATAACCCTACCCATGGGCATCATGTACTCTTTTAGTTTTAAATTAATACATTTTCTTTCCAATGAATAGTTTTAAATATCATTATCATTAAACTGTCTTACTAATACTTTAGAATTCATAATTTGCATTAATCTATTTAATCTACCTACCATCTACCAAGTTATTCATACAGTAACCCTACTACAATTAATATTTTATCTTAATACTTTTCTACAGTTGTCCTGATATTTGAATTAGTTGAATAATTATAATACTCTTTTCTGCACAATGTAAGAGGGATCTCCATATTTCCAATTCTACTATGTTAAAAAAGTATATAGAGTATCAAAAGCTCTTAGCATAATACCATTTATCTAAGTTTTTTTTTTTACAAATGAAAACAGTTTCTTTACAAACACAAAATGGCTCAAAATCTAATGAGCAAGAACCAGTATAAGTGTTTTACTGAGTGAGTTTGTGTACAAGCCACCTAGCACATTTCCAAATTACTGGATAGAACAACAAACATGGCTGATTTGACAGTTGTGTCTGATAATGAGATTATCATCCATTCAACATATTAATAAGATAGAAAAAATAGGCCATAGTCATACTTAATGATCTTGTTATTTGGAGTTAGATCAAGTATTAAGTTTAGGGCGTTTTCAAAAGTTCTTTGCCGGACATTACTACTTGACAATCTTGCTACATTAAACAGCAATGAATTAAATAACAATTACTTAAGTATGGCCTGGTCCACTTGTTTGTAAAATGTGCAAGAATTGTATACATCAATCACCATACTAAATCACCATCACGATCATCACAACCACCACCATTAACCATTGAACACTATGGTATCACATGGGCACAAGTTAAGAAGATCACAAACTATATTCACCAGTTAAAACATGTTAGATATGGTGTACCACAACCACCACAACAAAATTCAAAATTTGTCAACATTTAATATATATTTTTTCCAGAATTACATGTGATGTTAAAAAATAAAGGCATATCATTATAAGTCTCTGTCATAATTTAATCTTCAAAGGTTGGTAAAAAATGTTGTATTCAAAGTGAATGGATATGTGTGATCCCATCTCACACTGTGCAGATATAATGCTTAAACTCTAACCGCACTTACCTGTCTACATATAGGTACATTCCTTTCCGAGTACTCAATACATAAGTGACTCTAAATTATTTACTTGAGTATAATTCTACAAATGACTAGTTTATTCTGGCTTTAATTGTGTTCTATGAGAGCTATATAATGACTAGTGTCCTAGCTAAATGTTATTCTACAAATGAAATTGTCATCTTCCAATTCAATATTACTTTGCAATATTTACAAGCAAAAAGTCTTCCTCCAAGTTCTTTTGACTTGTTATTACTTGACGTACATTAATTTAAGAGCTGGTATCTATAGTGATCTATCTTCATTATAATAAATAGAACTGTGCTTTTAAATAAATAAGTACTACAAGTCTGTATAGACTTATTTGATAAATCTTACATAGTACAGTGCTTTTATACCTTGTTATTACACATTGTGTGCAATGAGGTACATTAATATTGTTACAAACATAAATAATCATTGTCCAAACAAAGTAATACAATCACACCTACCTTACAACCAGTGAAGTCAAAAGCAAGCTTGATTCAAGCAGCTTAGGCAGTGATATTGCAATTCATTACAAATGTGTTTTGAAGACATTTACACAACTTAATGTCATTAAGGAGGATTCAAATTTGCTCATGAAAAAAAGTTGAATGAAATGTAGAACATTTATAATGTAATACACAAATCAAAAATTTACCCTTACAACAAATAAAATCAAATAATTGTTTTCATTTGGTTTTATACTACTGTTTCCAACTCAACCAAACTTAGATTTGAAGTACATTGATGGAAAATGTGTCAACAAGTTAAAAGCTTGCTTTTTCAAACAGCCTATCTAACACAGCAGACTGCACTTAAGTACTTAATTGTTCAAATAGTAAAGTAATACTTTTAAGTAGAATAAATTAGTATTTTATAAATATCAATAAATTATTAAACATACAAATAAATAGAAAGTTTAATAGTGCTGCTAAGTCACTTTGCTTGAGTTGTATTGAAATAAATAATGCAAATTATCAGATTCAAAGAACGTAAGTTAACTTAAATGAGAATTTCAGAAAGTTTTACTAACAAGAAACAAAAATCTGTAGTGCAGATTCCCTTTTCAAATTGTCATTGTAATGTCTTACAAAATATCTATGGCTACTTCAAGTATAATTACTGGAATGCAAATTGTTGGTGCAGAATGAGCACCTTTGGTCAAAGTCCAGTACTTACTCTCTAGTTTCTTGTTCTACTTTCTATCATTGATGCTTACTAATTAATCTCCTACACCAACACTGTTTTGAATGAACGTTTGGCAGTTACATGGTTTCATTCATTCACCAACACACTTCCTAAGTTTGAAAACCAAATATTGCACTTTAAAAATATAAATATTTATAAGCCTGTGGTGGCATTTCTTAATCAATGCATGCAAATTGCATACGCACTATTGCAGCACTACCAAACTACATCCAAACACCAAATCCACACCACAAACAAGACATCAAGTGGTGTTTTGGATATACAACAAATATTACAAAGAACAATCCAGTAGTGTTTTTATTTGCACACATCAAACTGATCCCCTAAACTCCAATGAATCAAAACAATATGTGAAGTATATCAACTTGCAAGAACAGAATATACTTAGAATGTGTTGAATGGCATGAAAGTAATCTGAATACAACTTTTAATTCCTAAACCAAATACTGGGGTTTGTAGTTAAATAAAGAGAAAGCACTTAGTTGTTGAGAGGTTAACTTCACATTGAGTCTTGAGTTTACAAAACAGTTATTTATGTCTTCACTTTCACATTCAAAAGAACCAGGACATATCTACAGTTGATTTCTCAGACCAAAATCCACTGTTGAAAGGGATTACTTGACATATTGAAAAATACACCTTGATACATTTGGACATAGTGGGATTCAAAAATGATTTCATATTGATCTTAAAGTAAACCACTATTGATACTGACAACAACTTACCCAACCAATTCTACTAAAGTGTGTTATTACAACATGGCAAACATCACAAGTGTATCTTAAATTTGGTCATTTTAACCAGGGCACAGAAACATGCATTTTAAAAATAAATACAGTTTTTAAAAAATATGTATATCATGATGCAAAAAGTGCATCCTGGAATAAAAACCAAAGGATCAAACCAAGCCATCATTCCATTCAATTCAGGGGAAATCTGAATGAATCTTTGGACGGATGGAATAAAGACATCTATTTGGTTCCAGCTTGATTAAAAAATACTACAGATTTCATGGCTCTAACATTCAACATCAAACTGGATCCTTGTATAATACTGTCTCAGAAGAACACTTCTTAATATTTGTTATTGTACACAATGTAAGACTCAATAACTATACCAAACATTTTAACAGGACATAGATGTGTACAAATGACAATGCTATCAAAACCAGTCAAATTTAAAACAAAGTGTGAATACAACAATAAAAGGACATTATGTTACCAGTCAAAAAACTAAAGAAAATTAATGTCTGCATGGAATAATGGATGTGAACAATAGATTGGTTCCCTTTTTGCACTGCACATATTCATCAATAGAATGGACTCAACAAACAATCAGCTAAATATTGGAGCTAAAAATGAAAGACCAAGTAAGGAGTTGACTTCCAAAATATCACTTAACTGACAATAGTGAGTATAAATGGGTTACATTAGACACCATTATCATTGGAGTAAAAATAAGATTACTGTTCAGCAATGATTGATTAAGCACTGATTAATCGCAACTCATGATCGGTTTCAATAAAATAATGTAAACTACTTTGGGTGTTTACTAAAGCTTTAACCGAATCACAAACCTTGTCCTGTAGAAATAATATGACAAAGTTCAATTTTTCCCTACCGTTGGAATGCCTAAAATCTGTTAAATTAATGTAATTTGTGTGTGTTGATTCGTTCATACATCTAGCCTTCTCGACAACAGCTGGGCAGGCTTGTGACTAGAATGTTGACCACACTGTCTAAATTCCAGCTCCCACCTAAAAACAAGTAATTCAATAAAACAAGCTTAAACTCAATTCAAACAACTTATATGCCATGCTAAATGTAAATACAACTTCAAAGTTAAAATATTTCAGAGAATGAGTTTAAAGTTGCTCAGCGCCCAACAATTGTAATTGTTTGGATAGATTGACATCATTGTTGATAACATCTTACTTTATTTGGCATTTACATTCCCATGAAGTTTGAAACTGGTCCTCCTAATGGCAGACACACCCATCAAACAACCAAAGATAAAACTGAAAATTGATGATGCACAGTAAAAATTGTTTCAAATGGTGCTTCACCCCTGATGGAAGGTATGGTGATTAAAGGAAAAAAAACCCATAAATTTGAAGAACTTTGGACCAAAACAATTATAAACTTTATTGGCATTTAATTTGGTCATTATTAATAATATCTTAAACAATTGTTGTTCAAAAATGCTGCATTTTTCATCAGAAATGTCTTTGAATTATAAACAATTGACAGGTTAAGCTATTTTCTTAAAAACATCACAAATCAGTACCAAAGTCAATGTTGTACAACTTTTTAAAAAGATAACAAATCTAGAGACATTTACAAGTAGATTGCTTGCAATAATGTTATGTACACCAAATGATACTGAAGAAGCAAAGCTAGTCCCAAAGTATTAAAAAATACATGTATGCACCATCATCATGCTTTAAAGACATTATGAACTTCTTGAGATAAATTATTATGAAACACATTTTAAGAAAAAACTGATAATGCACAACTGTTAAAAACAAAACTATGTTTGGAACAAAAACAATTCATCAATGTACTGCAAAATTGTCTTCTCAACCTGTTGATTCCTTCACTCTATTAAAAAAAAATCATTTGAAAAACATGAAAAAACATCGACTAAAAATACCAAAAGACAGTGAAAAGCATCCAATAAAAACCCTCCACAAGTCATGCTAGGTAAAAGTTATAAACATATCAGTTGCATTATTGCCCAACACAATCACAACATTGCCCATCAACCAACATTTTGAAATGTAGCCCTTTAACTATGGACATACTAGACAGCATGAGAAAGGTACACCATCAAACACCATGAGCAAGGCTTTGCTTGGAAAATCAACTGTGACTGCCCATGCACAATGAACTCTTAGTTTTTACAAAAAAAAAAACATTCTGGAGGGTGGTTGATTAAAACTTCTAAATTCATGACCAATAGACTAAATCAAACTTTGAAAGAATGACACATGTCTCTTTTTAAGACTATGGGGCACAAAAAGGAAGATTGAATAAGCTCAAACTTCAATATTGTGTCAAATCAATTTATTGACTAATTTTTGCTCAAGTGTTTTTCCACATTTGAAGCCCTTTTCCCTTGTTTCAGAATCTAGTTCTCATACCTCACTGCACACCTGGTGAAATGAAACTCAATGAGATTGTAAACCATGCTGAAAACTGACTGACATACATGTCTAGCAAGAGCATATTTATATTTGAGAGTTTTGATATGTCATTTTGGATGACTTGTGACACAGCAACTGAAAAGAGTAATCGCTGAACCACAAGTCATGTACACGAATTAATCTTTTAGGGCTTCAATTGGTCATGCACACACCAAAATTTAAAACGACAAACACATTTTAAACTGTGTACAAATTTGGAAAACTGATTGTAGTCTCAAAAAGTCTTCTTTTTAGCATGGACAGTCACATTCAAAGGGAGAGAATCATAATACTGTTAAAAATGAACCACATGAAACAGTCAAATTGTTACTCACAAAACTGCCAACAGACATTTCCGTACAAATTTCAAATACGGTTGGCAAGAAATACCCACTAAACCACTGAGTTGCAAACTTACTGCATGTAACCAACCCGGGTTCTCATTAGCGAACCTGGTTGCTTTGACACGGGTTGCTAGGCACGTCAAATGCAACTAGAGTGTCTCCAAGGATTATGATGTTTGGGATATCCTTTTGTACAAGACCAGAATAAGGAAGAAAAATACATTGACTTAATACACAGACAACAAATCTTCTCTAAGTTACATGATACATTTTCGTGATGTTGGTGTATTGTCAAACTATCCAATCCAACAAAACTAGCAAACATAATTCATAATCAAGTTTTTATATTCATATTATCTGACTGCAAGCCAGCCAGCCAGCCCAAGTGATATTTCATCAAGCAAAACCAATGTAAATGTTTCATTAGATACTACCACTAAATGGTATTGATGTTTAAATCTTACCTGTAGCTCGGTGATTCAGATTGAGCTAGTAGGGTTTATTGGCATCCTTTGGACGTTTCAATTGAACCTTAAGACGTTTCATACCAATCTGAAAACCATTCATGGCTTGGATGGCAGCCTGTGCACTATTTGGGTTGTCAAAGCTCACAAATCCTGATGTAAAAATGTTTAAAATGGAAAATGAACCTTTCGTTTGAGGGCACTATTACATCCACAGACAATTTCATGCAGAATTATTTGTTATTTTTTTAAAATCCAATTTGCTGTAGCGGCATATTAATTTCACACTTTATGTGTATGGTGAACATCCGGTTTGGACCAGACGGACTAGTCAAATTTTGTCGTATATGTCGGCATGAAGTGAGACACATGTAAAGAGCTAAAATACGTTGCAAAAACTATAAATTGATGTCGTTCGGTTGAAAAGATACTATATTTTTAAAACATTAATTTATCCTTTACAGTTCCTTTGAGAATAAATCATAGTTGTTGGGCTTATTTCCATGTTTAGAATTGTATTTTATATTTCAACTGGATTGTAAATTACATGAATCGCGTGGGTTGGCAAAGCCATGTTTTAAATGTGAACAAACAGAGGGCTTCCCCAAAATGACCAAGTCATCCACTCACCACAAATTTACAAACACTCATAAAACAGGTAACAGTGGCGCCATGTTGTTGGAACCTAAGTTAGAGCATAGGCTTTCATTTGATGTATTTGTGTTTTTTAAAGATCAACTTGAACATAATCACTAAAACTTATTTAACTCTTTATCTTTGTTTATACAGTGTTAAGTCATTATTTGGTCATAAGTTTAAAGTTTTCTGCCCTGTACTTTTGTTAAAACTTGATCAGAAAAATCTGACTGCCATTTGAACTAGTATTTTGTTCACTGATGGTGGCACCCCTGCATCACTGGAACCATAGTGTCCAATATGGAGTAGTGGAGATTGTGTATCTTCGTCTCTATACATTTACCATTTGTCTTGTTTGGATCGTTCCTAGTTTTCAAGGACTTTTTTTCTCTTCAGGAGAAATCCCCTGGTCACTTGAGATGATATTGATCCCATCAGAAGTGCTTGATGGGCAAACTTCTTTATCAACACTGTGATATTCCCAAGAACCGCTGCTTTCTGATATTTTTAACAATTTTTTTTGTTTCAGAAATATGCTTTAACTGCATATAAAATACATGAGTGTTTGTGTGATGAACAAAACAAGTCTACATAATTTTTTTTTTTTACACATTTGGAAGCAATTTTTATGAGTTTCGGTGATATATGTGTGATCATTACGCACTCAGCATGTATTTCTATAACATAAGAACATAAATGCTAATTTTGTTTAAGTTGATCTTTAAGACTGTATTTCCTGAGATCGACCACTCACAAGCTTCACGTGATAAGTTTCACGTGATAAAGCAATGAAATTTATTTGCATCGAAGTATAATATAAAAACATTTAAATGCAGTTCTCGACAAAAACAAACGCGGCTTCGATGGATGGCTTAAACCCCCCCCAAAAAAACTGTGTCCCTTGAGTTCATCCTAATTGTTAAAAAGAAAAGACAAACTCTAAACTATTTGGTCAGTATTAATGTATAGTTTTGTTTTACAGCTTTGTAAGACAAACTTTGTCAACATATCTAGGGGTTAATTTAACATTATGCAGCCATAGATTAAGCTAAAACTGAATTAAAAAATTGTTTGGTGTATCTTAATAGCCAAGGCTGCAACAATATAGCTACATCAATTGTGTAAAAAGCTTTGTATGAAATCATGACACACACTTCTGCAATTCACCTGTTCATGAAACCATGACTTGGACAGGTATTTTAACCTCACGCATAATCAGTGTCTTATATGTAACTCATTTTAATGCAGCATTATATTTCAGTAATTTGTACACAGGCAATACTACAATGAATCTACACTTACCAAAGCATTTACTCTGATTGGTGCATCGGTCAACAAACACCTTGGAGCTTATTACATTGCCAAATGGCAGAAACATCTGCATTAGTTCTGCATCCCCAAACTCTTGAGGCAAGTGGTAGATAAATAGATTGCAGCCTTCAGGTCCAGCTAGAGAGAATCGAACTGGGGACATCACAGAGGCTGCAATCAGAAAAAAAGAAGAGTTATACAACTTACTGGATAAAAGCCTTTAAAAACAAATGTTGATAATTGTTCTTTATTTAAAAAGTGAACTATCTGTAGTGACTGAAATTTTACTTCAGCCATAAATAATTAAAGACAAACTGCTTTTGGAATTAGAATAAAAACTAGCCTTTATGTTATTGAACTTATACTCACTAATCATATATGTAATGGTACCTAAATAACGATAATGAAAACAGCCCACAAACATTCAAAATCCAAATACAATGTAGTTTGGATACATGTGCCATGAGCATGATACTATTTATTTATTTTATTTATTTAAGCGATATTTAACGAGGGTGACCCATCCAGCACAGCTGATCATTTGGGGCCCTCACTATTAAAGATAAATGCACCATGAAGTAAAGGTAAGATAATGTATAACAACATTGATTCGCAACCAGGTGATTACCAGTCTGTAAAGTTCAGGCTCTCACAATGTTACTCCAATGAAAAACAGAAATAATAAAGACATTCCATTCCAATACTTTTTGTATAACGTTATTGGCCATGTTTAACATGTAGGTTGACTAGATTTCATTTGGTACTAAATCTCTCTCAAAAAATCCTAAACCACATCCCATTTATTATAATGAATGCTTTTGAACAAAGCTACTATAGTATTAGCTTTGAATGCCAATTGAACCATGTACGAAAATACTTTTGTTTGTATCAGACTTTAATACTCTTCTTCCCCTCATCCCCTCCCATAGACATCTGTAAACCTACTCAAAATACAAACTGAGCTGACACAAACTGGGTTCACTACAAATGCTCAATCAACAAAAATAACACAAACAGATGACTGATGTACATGTACATACAAACATTCTTGTGCCAAGAAATGTCTTTGCACTAATATGTAAAAGTATTTGCCAACATGTTGTGCCTTGCCAATTTACATGAAAAGAAAATCACTTTTGAGGAAGGAAAGGAAGTGTGTCAACAAAATGTTCAAAATGTAAGTACTGCAAGTAGACACTAGATGTAAAGACTGTGGAAATATGAGCTGTGGTTTTTAAGAAATAATGTATACAAATATTAGACTTGCATTTATTTATAACAAAATAAGCACATAACTAATTATGTTACTGATTTTTTAAGGGTGTCAAATTTTAAGTCTGTCCAGAGAGTGATAAATCAGAAAATAGAGAATGCGTAGAAGAAAAAGAAAGAACTAGAAATGTAGTGTTTGTAAAATTACAAACACTAGGTGTTCAGGTTTTCGTGTGTCATTACAGTATGGCGTTCCCAAAGCCTATTTCATATCAGATCATAAGTTCAAAACTTTTTTGATTTAAACAACAGGTTTTCAGCAATTAACAGTTCCTTTTTAAAAACTTGTCACAAAGGAAGCTGTTGAAATAAATATGTAATTTTTCTTTTAATTGAAAGGCCCATGGGGACAAACTTTATTTCATAGTAAGAGACTAGGTCCTAATTGTGGATCATAATGTTTTCGGATCACAAAACAAGGCCTGGGAATATTTATTTTCACTTCCACTTCTGGTCTCGACGAGAAGTGAAGGACACACAGGTCTCACTTTGTGTAAGAATTCAAGGTCAAGTGCAGCCACACTCTTTGTAGCGTTTGTAAAGTTGTTAAATACTTTTTCTAATGATGTATAGATTGTAAAAATCCAATGTGAGGTTCAGGAGTTATGATTTTTCAAACATAAAACTTCAACTTCCGGTTTGAACCATAAGTCAAGGTCAAATAGAGTCAGATTCTGTGTAGCGTTTGTTGGACTTTTCACGACCTGTCCGATGATGAGTTGATTGTAAAAATCAAACATGTGATTCATGAGTTATGATTTTGGGGGGTCAAACTTAGTTTATCTTCTATTCTAGTTTTTGAGAATACCTTTCTGATGAATTGTAGATTACAAAATTCCAATGTCTGGTTCAGGAGTTATGATTTTTCAAATATTTAGCTTTTATTTTATTAAAAGATTGTAAAAAATATGACTTCACTTCAAATTTCATTAGCCATAGTCGTTGTCTAACAATACACCAAGTTCAACTCAGTCAGCTGTTTGGTTTAGTCGATGCACAGCTTCAAAATGGTGTACTTTTAGGGCCTTACCACGCGCCAAATTATGACGTCATCGTACTACGACTCCACAAATATGTTGTCTGCATAAAGGTATTTATGTTTACCAGTTTTGGACAGATTTTCATAATCTTGTTGCCACAAACATCTAGTAAAAGTGTGTTTTTAACTGTTTTCAACCTGCCGATAGAGGGCACTTTTGAATCGTGTGACGCCACTGGTCCTATTTTTTTAAACCAGACACTTGCCAGATTACAACATCGTTAACAAATAAATATAAAAAAATTGCCACTTTCAAATTACAAGACACTTCCAGTTTTGACCGGAAGTAGAGGTCATGTGAAGTCACGCCCCCCAAAAAATAAAGACCTATACGACCTTAGTATGGTCCCGATGAAAACAGCCGCCGGTCTCTTATTTGTGATTTGTTAAATATTTTCAAAGATTTTTTTTTTTAAATGTTTAAAAGCCTTGTAATTCGACACCTGATGACGTCACTCCAGTGGTGTCTTCTACAGTACAAGTAACAATTAAACTATATAATATGTGAAGTTTGAAAGTTGTGTGATTTTGAGAAGTGTGCATTTCTTTTGCGGACAATCGCGGGGGATAAGAAGAAGAGTTATTTAAAAATACCTTACAAAAACAAGAGGTGTTCCGGGCGAATTGCCTGAACACCTAACAAAACAGAGAGAAAGAAAGAGGGGAGGGCAAAAACCAAAAACAGTAACAATAAGGTGTAGATTTTGCCCAAACACAAAACAAGCACAAGAGATATACACTGTTTAAGACCATAAACCTAAAACTTATTGTAAAAATATTTTAAATGCCTTGATAACAATCCATAATAGCAATAAGAAAAGGGGTTTAGCATGCACGTTATATGTTACAATAAAAACACACCTAACTGTCATACTTTAAAACTGTTTCAAAATTCCCTAAATGAAATAAATCAATTAAGAAATAATATCACTGACCACGTTAACAACAATTTCACATTTGCTTAAATAAATTCCAAATAAATTTACATGTCACAGCAGCATGCAGTACTGTAGATTTAAAGTTTACAATGAACAGGCCCCATTAAACAAACACATTGCATCCATTGATCTAGCATTCCATAGATTATCAACAAGACATACTGCCAATTTCAGGTACGTTGTATAAATGTGAATCTTCCTCACGTTGCTCTTTAGTGATGACGGTGGCATACTCACCCTCCCTGGCCTGAGGGGTTTGCATGACTGCTGTTTGCTGAGCTGCTGTTGGGAATCCTTGAGGTAGTTGCCCATAGGCACCAGGATAAGTAGCTATATTCAGATATAACAAACAAAACAAACTCAGTGTACAGTCATCACATTTTTTTAAAAGTAGATTATATTTGCTAAAGATTAAATATAAAATGCTGAATTGTTTGTTTAAAAAAACTGTTCTAGTACCTTAAATAAAAGTGGAAATCTATGAATGTTTTATACTGCACTTGACGCACTTTTAGTATTTTTATTGACATGATATTGATTGCATGAAAACAATAGCAA
Organism: Evasterias troschelii; assembly: GCA_032357145.1. NCBI lineage: Eukaryota > Metazoa > Echinodermata > Asteroidea > Forcipulatida > Asteriidae > Evasterias > Evasterias troschelii. The sequence continues at coordinate 4,495,553 of JAUELU010000042.1, read as the reverse complement.
CATTTTCAGCTTTGGTATATTCAATTTTACATTCCCTTCTTAAATTGAATCATAACCATTATCATTTTGTCTAAACAGCTCTTAAAAGCATCTTAAAGCTGTAGGTAAAGAAGGTACATGTACCAATCAAGAAAATACAAATCTGTATCTGTTTTACATCAACTTTACTCAGTTTTGTGTCTCAATCATTCCTGGCAAGAAAACTGAACTCACTGTTCACTTTAATTTGAGATTAAAATTAAGATACAAGTTAATGTTAAAATGTTCAACCAAATGTGGGTTTTTTCACAACCCTCAAAAATGAAACACATGAAATAAGATCAAGCAAATGTTGTTGATTCGAAGAGCATGCATGCATGGCAACATTTAAAGTAATGTACTTTGTACGAAATGTTCAACTTTGTCTAGCTTGCTTTAATTCTATAAAAAATAGAGTTATGAAATCCTTTAACTTCGCCAAATTCCAAACATCTTAGGTTTGAATAGTCTAGAAAAGACTCAAGTGCCAGAGTGAAATAAATATGTTCATGTACAATCACAATTTGCTTGTTGTCTCATTAAATCAGGCAAAAAAACATGCTATTACATGCAAAAGATAGACAAACATGCATTGTAATAAGTGGAAAACACAATAAGAAACTCCTTCATTTAAATCACACGAAGTAATAACAAAAGTAATTTGTTTTAAAATTAGTTTGTATCAATCATACTGTTGTTACTAGCTTTGATTTATTTGTAGCTGCAAGCCCAAAATGATTAAAATGAAAGATCCATGAATTTATTCCGCTGCTTCACTTACTAGGAAAGGAGGTTCTAAGATGGCAACTCAATACATGTACATACTTGATTAAGTGAACTGTACCTCCATAAAGTACCCACATAAAATACCTGCAGCCACTGCACCACCCCTTTGTTGGAACCCACCACCCCCCAAAACACACACACAAAACAAGTGGGAGAGAAAGAAAGCATTGGGAGTGAAGTCATTTAGGTGAAGAGTCAGTTTATTTATAAGGGCTTACTTCATGTACTTATAACACCAATGACTGCCTAATGGCTTTAATGGAAAGAGGACTGGTTGTGTGCAACACTAACAGGAAATAATAAGCACTGTCAGCATTGACACTGCACTGCACTTAGTCAATTGATTCATCAGTGCTTGCTGTTGTTCTTACATAGACTGTGTTCGAATAATGAATGCCAACATGTTTTATAATAAGCACACTGTTATTCCAACCAAGTAGTACACTACATGTCAATTTTGCTCATAATATTGTTTTGAAAGTTACATGTACATTAATAGCAACATTCTCAGTATTCTTATGATATCAAATTGTGGTGTTTTAAACACCTTTTTAATATCTTAAGGTTTCATTACCAGCATACTGTTGCATCCCAGTGTAGGCCTGCTGCAATGGGTCAGTGGTAGCTGCAGCAGCAGCAGCAGCAGCAGCAGCAGCAGTTGCTTGAGCTGAAAGCAAAGTTGATGAATATAAATATTATGTAATAATGAAGGTCAGATAAAAAAGCTGAACAAGTTAGACTAACAAAATGAGTTAATCTTTAATGTCATTCCTGACCACCTTAGTCCTGCTGCCTAAAAACTGCTTAGTACATGTTTGCAATGACAGGGATAACAAAAGCTAAATGTCAGGCAAGTCAACTTCTGTGTGATGTTTGTCATTTTGGTAGGTCTAGATTTTGGTAAGTCTAGATTTTGGTAAGTCTAGATTTTGGTAAGTCTAGATTTTGGTAAGTCTAGATTTTGGTAAGTCTAGACTGTGCTTCACAGCCTACCCTACCAAGTTATTGCAACCATTAATTAAACACATTTTCAAGATGTGAACATATCAATAGTTTGACAGAAACAGTATTATATCTTATTGTATTATAGTAATTAATGTTCAAGGGTGATAATTTTTTACTGAAGAAAATGGTAAGATTTATGTCAATATTATCGTTTACAAAAATGTCGCAATTTACTGTGTGTACAGTAATTGTCATATATTTTGTCCATTACTTGACAAGTGGCGGCTTTTTTAAAAATTACGAATACAACAATTTGATCATGGTAAGATTTTTGACTGTCAGTTTATTTTGTTTAATCTTTGAAAATACATATCAAATCAAGGGCATGAAACCTTAGGTTGCTTTTTGAGAGATTATACCAAAGTAATTTAGGTCTTATTTTTTTATTGTGTGCGTGACATTACTTGACCTCTACTTCCGGTCGAAACCGGTAGTGCCTTGTAATGTAAAAATTTGAATTTTTGGGGAGTTGTTTTCAACAGGTCCAGCAAGGTCAGGTTTTAAATAATAGGACCAGTGACGTCATAAATACCAACAGCGCCTTCTAGCAGCAGGTTAGAAACAGTTCAAAATACACTTAAACTAGATATCTGTGACAAAATTATGATAATCGTTTCATACTTAATGACTTTCATTCAGACAACAGTGTGGAGTTGTAGATTGATGACGTCATAGTGCGTCACGTGATAAAGCCTTAAAGGTGCACTTTTTGAAGCTGTGTATCTACAAAACCCCAAGTCTTACTGAGTTGAAACTTGGTGTATTGTTAGAGGATGAGAGTGACAGCTAAGTCATGTAATGATGACATCATCATGTTATTTGTTACAATTTTTTTAATTTGTTACCACTTATTGCATATCTTTAGAACAAAACAAGCCGCAATCAAATTTTGTTTTGCATAAGGCTCGTAAGGTCATTTATGGTTAAAATATGAACTGACGTCTTCACGACGTCATCATTGTCACGTTACATTACCACAAAGGTAGTTTTTTAAAGAGATCTACATGTAAAGAACAACTTTGGTGATCAAGGTGAAACTTTGCACGTATTCAAGTTGGGATGTGTTTCATCCACAAATTTAGTTCACATCTTGATGACGTCATTAAGTGTCACATAACTTCACCTTCAAGATGCAGTTGTACAAGATCTTTATACAGAAAAATAAATGCTTGGTCAAGCTGAAACCAAGCTTGCATAAATTCAAGCTGGGATTTATTATGACCAAAACTTTAATATTATGCCGAACACCTCGTATTTGTTAGGCAACCAAAAATTATGTTTAGTTGTAAAAAATTGTGCGCTTTTTAAAACAGAGTATGTTCTTGTTGGGCTAAAATAGTAAATATGGGATACAAGTTTATTGTTAATTTTGCCTCTTCACACCCAAATTCCAAACTGCCATGGAAAAGGTAATTTCTCTTTTCTACACCTTTCCCCAATCAGTTCTAACTCTTGCCATATTGCAACCCCCGCCTAGTTGTTTGTTTGCTACACTGTGATTTTCCCAAGTAAAGAATTTGGGTCCTTAGCGCAATTGGGTCCCCAGCACAGACACGACTGCTACACCCGCAAAATCAGCCTAATCCCTGGGCGGTGTTGAAACACACGGTGCCGAGAGCAGAGACGATTCTTCTCGAAATCTTGTGTATGACCTTAGACTTGTTTAAGTCTACATTGTATGTTTAAGTCAGCGACTGTACTGACTCTATGTATATTGCACAAAAAACGCAATAACACTGGTCATATATGGGACTAGGACTTGATTAGGTTGAGAAGTTTACATTTTTTTACAATGCAAATCTACTTTTACGCTGTACCTATATTCTGTAAAATTTGCCTGGGAATACAGTATTTTTCTACTGACAATGTTTGAAAAAGTTTTGATGTTTTTAAATTAATCGTCCATAAAATCTTTCTTGTTTTAAGAAAGTTTTTAGCAATTTAGGAGACAGGTAGTTTGAGCTTAATCGAATAAATATGTTTGTAGAAGTCAGATTTGTTTAACTTTATTCCATGTGTTTTGAACACGGGTGAAAAACATGCAAATTATGATGTCATTGTGGCGTTGTCCAACATATTAGGCCAAAAAACACATCTACAGTTTCCCACAAGTATATGCCAGAACAAATTTGACTATCTGTGGTATACTTTTTGAAATATGGTTGGCTAATTAAATGTTCACCTTGCTTAAACCTCTCTAATTAATCAAGAATTTTAACCATTATTGGACTAAAAGTTAAGTTTATGCACTAAGTTTCAATTTAAAATAGGATCTAATTCTTTCATTTTCATGCTTAAGTTCTTGGCAGGCCCTCCAAGCCTGTACAAATTTCCCTTGGATAGCCCTGTCTGTTGAGCTGATGTAGGAGCCAAGGTACTTGAAGTCCTTTTTTACAGCCAGGGTAGCACGAGCCTTGTGTTGATTTTTACATCCCCCACTATTGATGTTGAAGCCCATGACTTCCGTCTTGGCATTGAGCTGCTTCTTACAGTACACTCTCCTTCTATGCTGAGAAGCAGAGTTAGTGCCTTTACCATCGAGTCCAATAACAGAGCGAGGTCGTCAGCAAAGTCAAAGTCAAAGTCAATCTCGACCACACTACCCACCCGTCTACTTTGCCTTGGCGCAAAAGTGAAACCAAGCTCTGTATCCTTCCCCATGATGGCTTGCCTGAGAGCATAGTCAAGGACCATTTGGAATAAATAGGGCACAATAGTACAGAACACCAGTAAGGATCTCAACAATGTCTGTCTCATCATCAGAAGCCAGCACCCTGGCAAAAGTGTCTATACACACACTGCAGATTGCCTGAACTAAAGGTACTGGGATTCCATAGGACTGCAAAAACTTATGAGCTTCTCTCAGTTGATTGAGTCAAATGGGTTCTTGAAGTCGATGAAGGTCATCACAGCTGGAGGATGCTCTATGTTAACCCCTTCAATGATCCTTCTCATAGCCAGTATCTGTGAGACGATGAATCTCTCCTTTTTGAAGCCATTCCGGTTTTTGCGCAGCAGAGGATCAAGAACTGAGCAGATTCTATTCAATATCATCAGGTTGTAGACCTTGGCAACCACAGAGCTGAGGCCAATTCTTCGGTAATTATCAGCCTTTGTGAGATTGCCCGACTTTGGTTCAGGAGGTATGCCTTATATGAAGGCCTTGTTTGAAATACACATGTATAGCACCAGGTCATCTATGAGCATCCATTTTAGCACCTCGGGCATTATCCTATCTTCCCCAAAACTCTTCCCTGGTTTAAGTGAGCCTCCCTACCATCCCACCCATCCTTACCCTTTGATCTTAACTCTTTGACCATACAGGGGGCAAGCACTTTAACCTCAACAGCATGTTGGCAACATAAAAAAAAATGACTGCATCTGATTTCTAATGACATTAATTCAAAAAAATTGGGGGGGGAAAAACAACAACTCCTGAACCACACATCCAAATCTTTTACAATCAATACATCATCAGAACATGATTTCAATACAACCTTGTCGTCTGGTTCGAACCAGAAGTTGGAGTGAAACAATATTCAAAAACCTTAATTTCAGCTCCGTACCAACATGAGCCTCCTTAAATATAACAATCATGACATCATATCATATTGACAGCAACCTCTGGCAACAAACTTATTATGTTTCAAACTTATTTTTCAATTTTATTATGTATTCAACTATAATCAACCACATCCAAGTTCTAGATAAAACTTTAAAGGGACACGTTGCCTTCAAATCTCAGAAAATTTTACTGTTTGGAGGTGTTCCTTATACTTATTATGAGTTGTTCTTGCAATAAAACACCTTTAATGTGTTATAA
>JAUELU010000042.1:4466335-4482670 GCA_032357145.1 Evasterias troschelii | reverse complement strand
AATTAAGCAAAAGTGAAGCATTTATAAGGCACGTTTGTGTGGATCATTATATTCTACTTTTTAAACATCTTTCCGACGGTGCTCATTATACATCAAACGCTTGTTATAGCCCAAAAGCGCCCAACAGCGCCCAACCAGAAGGCAACGTGTCCCTTTAAAGAGAAGTATATTTGATGAAATTTTCTGTACACATGAAAGCATGTCCTCAAATGACCAATATTATTCATTTCTTTTCGATCAAATAAAATAGAATAAAAAGTGAGCCTTGAAACTCAACAGATACTAAAACCAGAACATGAACACAAAACTGGAACAATGACCCCATGAAGATGTTATCAGGATTGCATACTCTAAATCACTTGAAATTAATATTTCAAAATATTATACACTGTAACTCCTGAACAATATAAAGGTTTTTCACAATTTGTATGACATCGGAAGGGTCTTGATATCAAAACAAGTTTGCATGGACCTCACAGATGTCTTTTGGCATGTACATGTATAGTCCAAACCAGTACTTGAAGTGTAATCACCATGAAACGACAATTAAACCTTGACCTCTTCAAATAATTATTCAACAAAATGTTTAATTAAATTACAGATCCCATGACATTGGTGAAATATATCTCTTACCACCCATGCGCACAAATTGTGTACAGTACACACTGTACTTTATATAAAAAATAACAAACCAAGTCGGAACTCGAACAAGATGAAACTCTAACCAATCACACCAGCCTAACGCCAGACCAGATCCATGATCTATTATTGACATGCGTGAAGTCCACATACTTCCAATGGAGAGATGGGTATTATAGACAGACACTGGACATTCCCATGGGTCTCCTATTTCCCTGATCTTAGCGAACATCTTCATAGAAGATTTTGAACAGAAAGTTCTGGGTACAGCTCGACATAAACCCAAACTTTAGCTTTGGTATGTGGATGACACATTCATCATTTGATTACATGCAAGGCATAACCATGACTTCCTAAGCCACCTCATCCGGCGACATCCGAACATTCAGTTCACCATGGAAACAAAGACCTCCCATATTACCTTTCCTTGATGTATTCCTTTCTAAGAAGTCTGATGGCTCTCTTGCACACTCTGTGTACAGAAAACCAACTCACACACACCGCTACCTTAACATGCTTAATGCTCGGTCATTCCATCCTTCTCCATGAAAGCCTCACTAAACTGCACCCTACTTCGAAGGGCACACATTATTTGTGACCAGGAACATTTTCCTGAAAGAATTGGAGCACCTTAACACAGTGCTAAAAGAGAATGGGTACCGGCCGAACCACTGGGAGTTCCTTTCCATACACAACTCTCAGTCTGCAAACTTCGAAGATATGCTCATTGCAGTCCTCCCGTACATTGGTCATACTTCACATAAGATACAGTGTATCCTCCGTGAGCGGATATCAAGGTCTACTACCGAACTTGCAACAAGTTGGAAACAAAGCTACACACTCACAAATACAAGCATGACTGTAGCAGTCAAGCAGGAGTTTACCGAATTCCTTGTTCTTGTGGTAAAGTGTACATTGGCGAGACTAGTAGAGACCTTACTACTTGGCTGAAAGAACACAAAGCCCATGGCCGCAGAGGGGAATATGACAAATCTGCAATTGTGAAACATTCCACTGATCTAGATCATGTTGTAGATTGGGATCAGGCTCACATCATAGCTCCTGAGAGACATTGGTATACACGTCGCATCAGGGAAGCTATTGAAGTACACAAGCACAATACTGTGCCACAAGATATTGGTTATTTCATTAGTAGTATTTAGCATACTATCCTACCACCCTGCTCCACTGGCATCCCACAGTCTACTGACACGCCCCACTACACAGGGCACTCAAACACAATAAGCAACACTCACAAAAGCCCTGGGCCATCCAACCACAGTTCTCCTTTCAGAAGAACCAATCAGAGCAGTGACCGACTCTCCACTGAACCTCTGAACCCCTATCAATGGACCAACCTGTCTTACACGCTGAGACCTGTTAAGAACTCACTCCGCAGCAGTGTCGTTAATATTGAGAAGTCCCTTCGACCCACAAGCGAAAGTATTAGTCCCGCCCAGGTAGTAGTTAATAAACAGGATAGTTCTTCTCAGAACTGGTTCTTCTCAGAACTGAGAAGTCTCCCAAAGTCTACCGAATTCCGAATAATCTACTCCGTGGCAGTAGAATAAATAGAAAGACAAGTTCTCAAAAAACAAAATCTACCTAGCAAGTTGATATACACATGGTGTAACCGCAAACCAAATTTTCAAAATGAATCATGTTAATATCCTTCAAAATTTTCAATCAAATGAATCCCAAAGTACTGTCTTGGATGCTGTTCTGAAATAAAAAGTATATTTGCATCACAAATGAAATAAGATTCTTTGGCCAAAACAATTCACAGTGACGCTTCATTTTGATATCAAATAGACTAATGGAAGTATGGACAATCAAACCAACATATACTAACACTGACAATATGGGCACTTCAAACACTGGGAGATTATATGTCCCAGCAAACTACAAAGTCTGATGTTAAAGTCCATAAATAAGGTCATTGACAGGACAAATACTTAACAGAAAAACAAGAAACAAGTTCAGTATGAACCCCATGACGTTGTTCCCAAGGCAAAAGGGGGTATAAAATGAACTTGAAGTAAGTGTTGTGATACTACGTGGCATTATGGAAAGGAATTATGTAACTTAACTAGGTTAAGCATTCATGAATGGAACATACATGTTTAATGCATTTTAAGCTGAATGAGTCTTATCATAAAAAGATAAACTAAAAAAGCTATAATTCAAGTTGGTTGATGTGGCTTGATGCATTATCCAATGACGGCTTTGTCTTAAATTTGAAGTTATCAGTAGGATAGGCATCAGGTTAGTATTGCCAATGACATAAAGCAACTAGAACAAACATCAATTACAACCATAACATCACACATGTGGTGCTGCATTACTACAAAATCCTCCAACATTTGATAGGAACACTGCTTCACAATCATTATATACAAGTACATACTAGTAATGTCCAAAATACAAAAACACATCAAAACATTAAGTTGGTGCACATGCCAACCTGTCATTCAAATGCAATGACCTGAACATGTCACTAGCAGACAATTACCAAGACAGCTAACCCATCAACCAGCACCTGATATCAAGCACCACATCACTAGCAATCACTGTACATTCTAAAACCAGAATAACATTATAACAATATTGTAGTTAACACTTTATAAGGAGAGATATACTAATAGAAATTCACCATTTCAATTGAAAAAAATATAACTGTCTGAAAGAGTATGTTTGCTCCATTTTGTTTTGTCTAGACAACTGCTTGTACATGATGCAGCATGTACAACTCTACCTAGCAACTGCCATTCACACTAAAGAAAAGCTGTGCAGAAATACTTTTTGTTCACTTTATTACCAATAGCCATGATCAAATAAGGAAGGTTTGAGAGTCAATACCTCCATTGATACAGATTGATACAGGCACAGATTAATTTTATACAAAATTGTAGATTATAAAGGGTGGTTTGAAACAATTACTGCTGTCTTGGAAAATCAAACACAACATGTCCACATCTGGGACCTGCATGTGATTCTTATTTATATCAGGCAGATGAATTGTTGCATGTGAGGTACAAGTAGCTCAGTTTGAAAGCGGAAATAAATCCCTTAGAGAATTATAAAGTACCATTATTGGAAAGGGAATGGGATGAACATGTAGGTACAGTAAATGTTAAACTCACCATACTCCCCTGTGTACTGATGTATACCATTAGTGTAGACAGCTTCACTATTCTGACCATTTGCTGGTAGAGCCATGGTGTATGTTGGCATGGTGGGTGAGGGCAGGGATGGAGTCGTGCAATTCACTGTAGCCTGTCCTGCACCTGGAGCAGCAACTATCAAATCAACAAACAAAATAAACCAGTAGAAAACACTGCATGCCACAAAAGTAGTCTCCCATCAAGCATCTTGTTTCAAAATTCCATGTAACTTGAGTCTGAGATGTACAAATGCCGTGGTCAGATTTGAGTAAAGGCAGGTGAAAACCCTTGCTCCAAACACCTAACAAACAAAACTAAACAGTGTTCAGAGCAATACTCAGAACACCCCAAAAACCACAATGATGTACATGATATACCTTTTAAAATAATGTTAATGGCAAATTACTTCATAAGGGATATTATCTTACAAGCAAAGTCACTTGCGGTTGGAGTCATAGCAGTGGTTCCAGCAGTGAATCCATTAGCAGCAGCAATGTTAGCATTCATTTGTTGAACTTGTGCTGCAGACAGTGCAGCAGTCATTGGGTTCATGTAGGCAGTAGCAGCCATGGTCTGTCCACATGCCATCAGAGCAGCCTGCTGTTGCATAAACTAAAACAAACAAACACACATCGATTAAAACTATATCCCCCACTATTATAAATGATGAAAATTGAAAGATCAAGTATATTTGAGTGGTTAAATTATATCAGGCCATCATTTTCAAAGAGTGCAGGTACAATAGCAATCCAGCACACTCGTTTTCCATGTCTGCACAAACTAGCACTCATCAAAACTTTATGTGGAGTTTTAAACAATTGGGGGAAAATAATTCTTAGCAGGAAATTAGCTACTGATGTTGCAGTTATTTGTTTTGACCGAGTAGTCAACAAAAGGAAAAAAATAACTTTGTTTTGTTTTGAGGAGTGCAAAGAGCTGTTATTATTTAACGAGAGAAGTTTACAGTTCTCATCATGTGTTTGAAAATGACCGACTTTCAAATGTGATTATCAATTTGCACAATTAAGTCCAACTTGTTCAAAGTTAACATGTTGAATAATATATCACAAATACATACATAAACAGAGCTACATCTTTAAAACAAATTAATTTAACATGTGTTTAATATCCACAATGAATCTTATTGCTTTTAATTGGCAATACAGACTTCAGGTTTCAGAGTTCTAATATTAACAGGTTTGTAGTAATATCACTGAAATGTTTCAAATGAGTAATTTCAACTCCTGAATACCCTGTTGAAATGATTAATTAAAATGATTCAACAAAATATTGTTTGCATAAAGTGAGAAATTCAAAACCCTGCAACTTTTGTTGAGTTTTAATCAGATTACATGTACACATAAAAGTACATGTAGGTAACATGTAGTCAATCACGTTTGATATGCCATACAATTCCAAAAAATTCAAAATCAAAATGCACAGTGCACTTTAAATGAAAAATAATAGATTGTAAAATGTAACCGTTAATACCTCCTTCATACTCACTGCCTGAGCATATGCACTATAAGCTCCCAAGCCTCCCATTGGTGCAAGAGATAAAGTGGGACTGAAGAATCCTGAAACAGGTCCAGCTGGTACTGACTGCTGCATACGACGCATCTGCCTCTCCTTCTCTGTATCAGCAAACTTCACAACAAGTCCAGTGGATGAACCCTAATAAATACATTATTGTCACCCAATTAAAGGGGTAGAGGTTATCATGCTCTAGACATTTTGGTCAGATTCCCCAGTCTCAAAAAGTGATCATTACAGCCCATAACTAGTTCATTTCAAGATAAGATTTTATCATAAAATTTGTGATAGACAGCACTTCCAATAATAATGAAATTTCATGCTAACATACAATAATGTAGCGAATGCCCCCAAAGTTTCATTCAAGAACATGTACCAGAAAATATTATTAATAATTCTGGGAAAGAACAAATAAATAGAAAGGCATGCCAACAATATAAAACATTATCAATGTAGAAATTGAATAAAGGAAGATCATAGATGAATAATTTTGAAAAAATAAAGAAAAAAATACATATATATATTCGTAATCTTGACAAAAACAAAACCTTTTCCGACTCACAAGTTAGAACAGCTAATAAAAATAAATGTGAAAGGTAAAATGTACATGTTAAATGTTATGTGGTTGCATTTGTTCCAATTGTTTTGAGAAGGTTATTCAAGCTTGATATGAAAGCACAGACCATGAAGTACATCACCAGGCATATTTTACTTGTAAACTGTGTACCAAGTTGTACACACCTGGATAACTCTTTATCCATATATATATATGTAAGTTCTTATGTCAGCAATGAACGAAATGCATTGAACATTTTCTTCATATTGTCGCACTCCTCCCATGGGCAAATAAGCTGGGAAGGGAAGGAAAATAGACTTAAGTTCATAAAAAGTTGGTTTGTTTGAATCCAATTTTGTAATCACTCATTTACTAGTTTTTATCTCAATTCAAGTACGACATAGACTTATGACATTATTAAGTGTGCTAAAGTGTAAAACAATATCATCAGATCTAACTTCTCACTGTTGCCTCAGAAATTAACTTAGTGATTTTAGAGACAGCCTTCAACAGTACAGATCAACGATCGCTCACTACAACGTGCAGTATGGCCATTCAGCATATTTGTACATTCAAGGCAAAACTTTACCGAGATACGTGTACAGTGGGTCTGATTGGGGAAGGAGTGGGGGGTCAACCACCACCATTCATGGGGTTGGCTGCCCAAAAGGCAGCCAGGACTAGTGTTGTAACAAAGTCATTTTTTCAAGTAAAGTCAAGTCACAAGTCAAAAGTCAAATTTTTGCAAGTCAAGTCAAGCATCACAAACGACCAGAAATAAGCCCACTCCCATGATGTTGTGACAAACTTAAATACAATCAAAAGTCTGTTAAAAGACCAGTTAAAAAATTCATTTATTTCACATGAAAACTTAATAATAATAGTGGCTTCTTATATAGCGCACAAATCAGTCACGCAGTGACGCTCAAGGCGCTCAACAATAATTATGAAAAGCATGACAAAAATAAATATAAATATTAAATTGGATTTAAAGTGTGAAAAAATAAGTTTTTAGTAATTGTTTGAAAGCACTGGCTGATGAGGCTTGACGAAGGGCAAGTGGGAGATTATTCCAAAGTCTAGGGCCAGCATGGGCAAAACTGCAGTCACCCCAAGAGCGTTGATATCTGGGAACTTGAAGAAGGGAGTAGTCCGAAGACCTCAGTCTGCGTGGAGGTTTGTATGCCTGTATTGAATTCCGCATATAGACTGGTGAGGAGCCATTTACTGCGTGGTAGACCAGTAACAGAACTTTGAAGGTGATGCGTTTCGCAACAGGAAGCCAATGGAGGGATTCAAGAACAGGTGTGATGTGACTATATTTTCGGGTGAGAGTTACTAGTCTTGCAGCAGAATTTTGGAGGCGCTGCAATTTATTTAGTTGTTGTTGAGGAAGGCCTACAAAAAGTGAATTGCAGAAATCAAGGCGTGAAGAGATGAGGGCATGGACTATCTGTTCAGTTGCCTACTGACTTAAGTATTTGTGAACAAAACCGAGGTTGCGCAGTTGATATCTAACTGATCTAGACACATGGCAGATATGATGATGGAAGGTTAAATTGTTGTCAAATATGACGCCAAGGTTGCGAAATTTGGCAGATGACTGGATACTAATGTTGCCCACACGAACTTGAAATTTCTTCATATCGTCTTTATTTAGTGTTTGCTTTGAGCCCAATATTATGAGTTCAGACTTCGAGTGATTGAGTACTAGGCCATGTGAGTCCATCCATGTGTTGATGTCTCTGACACAGGCCTCCAGTTGTTTAGCTGAGGAAGACATTGCAGCATAGGATGGTGAGAAAGAAACATACATGTACAACTGTATGTCATCAGCATAACAATGGTATTTTATATTGTGCGCATTAATGATAGTACCCATAGGCTGAAGGTACAAGGAAAACATGAGGGGGCCACCAACAGAGCCTTGAGGAACACCATAAGCAAGATGGCTGGCTTGCAGCTTTGCATTACCAATGCCTACACACTGAGAGCGATTTGACAGATATGATGTGAACTATCGCAGAGCTGTTCCACTGACTCCCAATGAGTGTAAACGATCAACCAAAATACGACGGTCAACGGTGTCAAGTGCTGAGGACATATCGAGTAGAACAAGGGCTGTGATGTTTCCACTATCCATTTGTTGGAGTACATCGTCAGTTAAATTTGTTAAAAGTGTTTCAACACTGTGATTTTGGCGGTATGCCGACTGATGGTTGTCAAGAAGCGAATGTTCACGCAAGTGATCTGAGAGACGAGAAAAGCCACACGTAGGGAGAGGGAAAGGTTGCTTTCTGTTCAGGAGATCACTTGCAACTTTGAACAGCCGTTTGGTGTCACCCGAGCAGTCCTCAATACGTTTCAAGTTACATGCTGTCCTCGCTGCACAAGATATCAACTGGACTCGCTGACATTGCTGGCGGAACAACTGTCGGTGTATTTCAAGTTTTGACGAGCGCTATTTTCTTTCAAACTGTCTTCGAAGAAGTTTTTTATGTGCTATTTCCTTTGTGTACCATTGAGTATTAGGACGAATTTTCACTGAACGTCGTTGAACAGGGGCATGCTTATTCAGTGCAGAACCTAATATGGAGTTGTAACTACCAACAGCAAGATCTGCATTGTTCACAAAGCATTTTTCCACGAGTGATGCTCTGTTCAAGTCTTCAATGAAACAAAGTCTACGTATAGACTGAATGTTTCGAGATAGAACATACTTCCTGTTTGTTATCTGATTTGGAGTATGCAGATTACAAGTAATGGCAGAGTGATCAGAAATTCCATTGATTATTTTGATGTCGGAGAGTATTGAAGGGTCTCCTTGTCGTGATATAAGAAGGTCTAAAGTGCGTCCACGTACATGGGTTTGCTCATGGATGTGTTGTTCAAGGCCATAAACACTCAATACATCAAAGAAACCATTTGCATCAGAAGAAGTCGTATTGATATGAATATTAAAGTCCCCAGAAATAATTAAACTGGCTTGCTTGAAGAGGTAGTTGTCAAGAACATTCGAGAACTCGTTCAGGAAAACCTTCAATGATGTTGACGATCCTGGTGGTCTGTAGATTAAGACCAGATGTACAGCATTAGAATTCTGAATAATGTCCATCTGTATCAGTTCAAAGGACTTGACGTTGTCTAGAGGTGGATGGATGTTGATTTTTAATCCACTCCGATATAGAAAGGCAACTCCACCACCTCGTTTACCTGTTCTCGGTATGTGCTTAAAAGAGTATCCTCCAGGATTTAGATCTGCAATTGCGGCGTCATCATCGGAAGTTGGCCATGTCTCACAAACACCAACAATATCAAGATTATTTTCAACAACTTAATCAACGAAGTCACAGGTTTTGTTTTTCGAAGATCTTGCATTGAGCATACAGAAGGAGGAGGTCTGTTTTGATTTCGACCTCTTGTTTCCAGTAAGCTGCACTAAGTTGCTTCGGCAGACCGTAGCAGATTCATTGTGCAGAAAATCAGGATGAAGTTCACCTGCAGGGAAAGTTGTTGGTCTCCCACAGCTAATAATTACTGGAATAAAACTTTGGAAAGTCGACCTCCTTCTGTGAATTGCTGCTTTGCACCCGCGGCGAGTATGTCTGTGTAGAGTTGGACATTCCAGTGGGTCTGTCTTCAGGATGTCCACTGGTATATGAATTTGGCATGGTGTCCTGATGATGTACAATTATGTGATTTCTATGCATGCCTGTGGCTGAAGTGGACATGTAGTGTAGAAATCAGGTTCATGGTACAGGGAGTACAGCTGTGTAGGTAGGTACTTCAATTTAGGATTGATTGAATGGTCTAAAGCCTTTGTTAACTTGAGCATTAGGTGGTCTTTAAGGAGATGAATAGACAAAATAGCTTTCTTGGATGCTATTGTTGGTGGCCGATATTGTGTGAAAGCCAGAACACACCATGTAGTACTTATACTCAAAATACACAGCAATGTGAAGAAAATGATCCCCCAAATTCTCTGAAATGGAATCATATCATAGAAGATCTGGCACCTCATGTTGATCAGCAGGTCCCAATCTGTCACTTGGTGTAAAATTCATGATAAGAATAACAGTAGAAACTAGTCAATCGAAGTAGAAAATGAGAGCCAGATATGGAGCTGCCAGTTAGTAGCGCTCACACATAAAAAAGTTACAGGCCAAAGTGGAAAAATACACAATTGTACTACAGTGTAGCACACCTTAGTAATACACATGAAGTAAAGCCACATTTATGATGAACAATAATTGCAGTCGTAAAATCAGTCTTATTCAAGTCCATTCTCAACTCTTAAGTCATTTTTATGCAAGTCAAGTCAAGTCTCAAGTCATTTTCCCTCAAGTCAACTTTCAAATAATTTTCCCTCAAGTTTGGAGCTGATATGACAAGTCCTTGTCGAGGTATTGCTCTGACAACATTTCTTTTGTTTTAGTCATAATGACCTTGAAATTTGACTGGGGGGTAATTCCCTTGTGGGGCCCAATTGTTCCTATTGAAATTACCTTTTGGGGTCCATTGTTCCATTGTTGTCAGGACCCCACAAATGCCCCTGGGTGTGTCCACAAGCACACACACATGTGTAAAAACCGGCAATGGTTGACCCTCCTTTGTTCAACTCATTGTGATAGCAACCGTGGATCACAATGCTTTCCTTTGTGATAGCAACCGTGGACCTATTGTCCCTTTTGTTATAGGTCCCCGGTTTGAATGTGGATACCTACATGTACCCACACACACGCACACCCAAGTGTGTAAATACTGGCAATTGTGGACCCTCCTTTGTTCAACTCATTTGGTGTTCATAAGTGAAAGTAACCCTAGCGACCAAGGGTTTGACACTGGAATGTGCTAAAGTTTTAAAATTGCAGGAAGGTTATGGCGAGACCTAAGCAATTCTAGATAATATCAAACCAAACATGGATCTTGCTACCTTGATCACTTAAATATTGAAAACTCAAGAGAGGGCAAAATAAAACCAACAAAATCCTTGTGAAATTAAGAACAATTTCACTTGCCCCCTTGTTAAAAACGAGCAAATTTTTGCAACAATGTCTGCATGATCATCTTCAAGTCGACTCCAGCCAGACTCCTGTAATAGCACTTCCCATGGCCGCATTGATCAAAGCTGCTGAGGCTGAGGCATAGGTTAAGCTGGCATGCAGCTAACTCTGGAAATCATACTCAGTATCCAACAATCACAGATTTTGGTTCTGATAGAGATGGAGATCCTTGGCAGGTTGTCATACAGCACTTTGTTCCTGACTTTGTCCCTCTTGCTCTAACAAGAGTCATCCTCAGCATACAAGAATAGCAGCTATTGAGTCTTGCTCTAGAGTTACATTTGTAGGTCCATGTCTTGGAGCCATAGAGTAGAATAGACTTTAAGGATGCATGGGATAGTGCTTAATTGAGTTTATTTGGCATCATAACTTTCCAAACCTTCTTAACCACTTCACGTATTGTAAAAACAATTTCATGCATAACCACAGTATCATTTTTTGGAACTCTTTGGAGCTTCTATAGTAATTGTTTTCCCTTGAAAATAACTTTGCCACAATAAAACTTGGACTTGACAAAGGAAAGACGATGGCCGAAATCTGCCAAGATATGGTGGAAACTTGGAACGCTCAGACTTACTTCCCATTGTACCAAATATAATGGCGAACATCAATGAAAAAGAGAAAAGCAGCATCATGAACAAATTTCAACATGCCTCTCTCAAAGGCCCTTCCTGAGAATCTTCGCTGATAACGATCTTGTTCAAAAAATGACCACAACTATTAAAACATGGCAAGGCAGTACTTGACTTCTCCAAAATAGTCAATGCCATCTCTCAGCAAAAGCTGATCCAAGGAGTAATAGGTTATACACTCTGATGGATCATTGTAGTTTTTACAAACAGGCTTCACTGATTTGTGGTACAAAAAATACATAGTGGCGTACAACAAGGTATGTGACTTGGTCCTCACTTATTTTTAAATGTCATTGTTAATGACATTTAAGCAAAACAGTGAATGACACAATTTGTCTTTTTATCAATCAATAAGATCTGCTTGTCAGCTGATGAAATGCTGTTCCAGAAAGACCCTAAACAGCTTGGTCAAGTTGGCTCATACCCGGGGAATAAAATTGAACCCAAGGAAATGAAAACTGCCTACACCATGTTAGAATCCATTTGCAGGGAGAAAACTAAAATCAAAAAACTTGGGATAATCATTCAAAACAGAGCCAGAACTCTCAAACTGAACATGCTGCATCAAAAACAACTGGTGTACATAACTTCACCAAAACAAATTTCTACTCAACATCCAGATCATAAAAAGAAAATGTGCAGCTAACACTAGTCAGACCACGCCTTAAATATGGCAGCACCGCTTGGAACCACCACATTCTAAAAACAATTGAATAACATCCAAGGAGAAGGAGCAATGGAGAGCTGCTTGTTTTGTAATGAATGAGTGGTGCGACTAATAATATTCTGACTGGCTTAGGTTGGTCTTCACTTGAAGAAACAACAAAAAACTCACCTACCTACAAAATAGTTACTTAGAGTCCATAGCCCCGAAGACCAGCTACGTCTTGCAAACTCCACAATACTTTATACCCAGAACTCTCAGAAAAAGGAACAAAATTCCACAGGGCACCATAGATGCCCCAAAACCTTGGTGATGACCACCTTTAAGAATTAAGTTTAGTTCCACATCCCTAAGGGCCTCATTAAACTTCCTTGTTGAGTAATCAGGTTACTTACTACATGTAAGTACTAAGTACATGTATACATGTATTGACAGGATTGCCCTTGTTTTAGGTTGTCCACGGATTACAGTTAGTCAATTAATGTTTGTAGTTGGTGCATTTTCATGAGAGAAAGTTATACTGAAATTGAGTTTCTTAAGTCTGTGCCATTTTAACTTTTGTGTGCAGCGCCTTCAATAAATTATAACTAGTTGGATACTTACTGGCATAGAAACTGTTCCATTAATGCTGTTAATGGCAGCTAATGCTTCCTTTCTTGAGTTAAATTTGATGAATGCACACCCTAAACAATACAATGGAATAAATTTTAAAAAATTAATGTAATCTGATTGAATGTCGAATGAATATGTTGTTTAGATCAATTCTTCAAAACACATCATCTACACTGTACTCACAAAAAAACAAAACTGTAAAAATGTAGCAAACTAATCCAAAAGTATAAGCTTTTTGCTTTAAATTTAAGTTGGATTTTAGTTTCATTGGGAAAGATTTACAAAGTGGTGCTAAAAATGTACTTGGTACGGTACTATAAGTTCACTGCAAAATAAATATATGCAAAATGTAATAATCAAAATAATACTAACCATATACCAAAATACAACACTACAACAAATGATTGTTATGTTTCTCTATATCACGCTTGACCCTCTTACCTCTGCTTACTCCATTAGCATCACGTAATACTGTACATTCATCAATCTTGCCAAATCGACTGAACATGGCACGTACATCTTCATCAGAGTGATGCTTATTCAACATTCCAACAAACAGTTTCCTGTCCTCTGAAAGTAAAAACATAATTCCATATTTTGTTTTAACATTGCGACAAAGCTACATGATACCAATATAAATGTAACAGGGCCAGCATCTGTGTAAGTTATCTCGACTGTTTAAACCATTTTACAATACATGCACATGAAGATATTCATATCTGATGAATTTATTGCCTCAGCACAAAATGATACTAAATATAACATGTACATGTACGCACCCATTATTTACAAGTAAGCACAAAAACAGATCACTTTGGAATAAAAGTCCATACAAACAATCACACAATACATGAGTAACAACATTTTTGTTTTATTTATCTTGCAATTACATTGTAAGAATGCATCGCATGGTATCTACTTCACAATGCATTGGATCAGGGTTGGATTCACACAAGCCAATGTAGCCTTGTGGTCAGTCTCATTCACCAATCAGCATCCACCCATCCGACTCATTTTTCCAGTTTGGAAGGTGGCTCACACAAGGGGAATCCGATGCCCAGAAAGGGATGCACAGTTAACAAGCATGTGCAGGCACTTTAGGCTTGAGGTTGGGCTTGATGTATTCTACTTGACTATGTTGACATTCCTTGGATTCAGTACACACTTTCTTCTTACATTACAATGCTGTAACAACTTTCCATGGGATATAATAATTTCCAACTTGTATAATTAAGAACTCTTGGTACATGTAGACTCTTTGCCTATTCCTGTACCAACTGTAACTGCACAAAATGGTACCACGGCAACCAAACTACTTTTTTAGTACAATTGAAAAGTTTTGTATTATACATAGTGCACTACACAGGCAATTCAGTAACAAGGGTACTAAATATGTTTTGCTTTTTTTTATCAATGGACACAATTTTACCAAAGTTTTTTTTAAAAGTGCTTTACAAAACTTTGGAAAACTTGAAATTCATACTTTTTTAAGAGCAATTATTGGTGAAAGTTTCGAAAAGAAACAGACATGGCAAATGTACACAAATTGTCTTGGTAAATATTTCACGGCAAACAATGTCACTGACGCAACACGCAAACAGGCCATGTCATTGATTCATAAATGTATAAGCTGATCAGCGATCTTCTTGTCCCAAAGAAAACCCCAAGGAGGCTACATACCAAGAACAAGTGGAAAAAAAGAGAAGCAAAGTCTAGTATCACTGCCCGTTTTCAGTTTAACAGCCGATACCGACGGTCTGGTGAATCAATTGCTGGAATATTTAGCAGCACTGCAAGCACTTGCAAGTGACTGTAACTATGGACAAAATCTTCATGAGATGCTGAGAGACCAGCTTGTTAGTAGTGTGCAAGATGCATGGATCCAGAAACCCCTTGCCCGACCAGAGGACAAACTTGACCTCAAGCGCACAGTGGAACTTGCACAATTGATGCACCTTGCATTTGAAGAGAGGATGTAGCGGTAATCCATTAGTAGACTGAATCAAGTCTAATGGGTATCTTCCCATCATGCACCACTTATATCATGGCTGCTTACATGTAAGTTACATATGATTAAAGCTCAACTTGTCTCTACATAACAAAGTCCTCAACATTCTTTACGCATACCAAATAACTGTTTAAATCAAAACAATAAGTTGAGTTTTTGAAAGTCACTGCATAGCTAGCGTATGTTTAATCGATGTTGGCTGCATACATGTAGGTGGTGAACAAACCGAGTTCATCTCCATTCAGTCTCACCTCCAGAAGACATTTCTGGAGTTGTTGCTTGTTTCCCACAGGGGTTTTGTTTTCTGCTTTAGGCTAAGCAACATGCAGGGCCAATTTGGTATTTTTTTCTTGGCAGCTGTAGCATTTCACCATTTTAAACTGACACAAAAGGGATTAGTGATATTACCTAACACATAACAACTGGCTCAACTGGCTTAAATTACCCATAATGCTTTAAAAAATATGAGTCAAATGTAAGATCTAAGTTCTTTTATCCACTACATCATAAATGAATCCCTTTCTGGTTTCTGGTTGTCTGTGTTTTCAATAATGAGGCATTGGGTTGAAGTGTGCCTCTAATTTTTTGCCAATGTCTCTGAATCATAGTGAATATCACATCTTTGGCCTTTCTAGGTACAAGGAAATTCATGAGTGTGCTGTGCGCTTCGGGACTAACATCCAAGAGTAAAATAATTTGCATGCATTTGCAAACTGCCCCATTTGAGGCAGTCACTGGGGGTGGTGGGGCAATTTGGTAGTAAGGAGACAAACATTCGCACAGGCTTCACAGATTAAAGTCACACGGTATAAACTTAGCTGAATCAGGTGAAACAGTTTCAGCTTGAGAGACAAGGTCATGAATGATATTTCTTGGCATCTGCTGAAAGGGTTAGGAACCTCAAATTAACAGGAAGCATACTGCTAGCCAGGCATACAATAGGCTGTCAGGCTAACACTACTGAATTTTTCTTCTTCTTGATCTTCCTATTAAGTATATTGCTATCCATACACTAACAAATAAATTCTGCACTTGTGAATAAAAACAGAAGCATTGCTGGTGATATTTCAAAATCCTAACATTTAAGAAATCCTAACATTTACAATCCAAAACAAGGTTTTCAACCCTAGTTTACAAACAACGTAAGCCATTGTCGTACATGTAGCTGATGTGCAAACTATGCATCTACTGCATCAACTGATGAGCCTCTGATTCATCAACTTACCATAGAGTTAAACAGGGTGGGTACCAGTTTTATGAATTCTCATGTGTTTGTATGTTTGTTTGTTTGTACCAATGACTTTTTGAGTTGTTTTTAACTATGTTGCATTCTTGCAAGTCACAGGTTTAAAAAAATTGGACCGGTGACGTCACATAATCCAAAAGCGCCCTCTAGCGGCAGGTTGAAAATAAGTCAAAACACACTTTTACTAGATGTCTGTGGCAAAATTTTTGAGAATCTCT